>JARJDW010006226.1:0-19052 GCA_030264715.1 Adinopsis sp. GC000173 | reverse complement strand
TGTATTATATTCAAAAATATTTGGCATGCACAGTGTTGGTCGTGATAAATAATTTCAGAAATTTTATTATTATATCTAATCTAACTCATAATCTTTGGCAAAATATACAATTAATTAAAATTATTAGTAAAGTGTAAAAGAACTAAAAATACAAGCAATTAAAAATAATATGATTTATAAAACTAAATATTAAATTTCAGTTTATTCACCAACTTTGAAATATTTACTTAGTCATTGCACAAAAGCAGTCTCAAAAATGTCGACATTTCGAATAAGAAAAGGACTAATAAGATTTCTTGCTTCACAAGCCGGCGAGTACACCAATCTTCGCCATCATTATTTCTAGCCATTTTCTATCCGTTAATTGGCTAGTAATATCACACAATCTACAATACTTTTCAAACAGTTTACTATTTACAAAAATAAAATGATGAAAATTTTCAGTAGGTATATTATTTTTGGATCTTTACGAAACAAAATTTTTCCATAAAATTTTCATAAATAAATTTGCAATAAAAAATAGTAATTTCTATTAAAAAAATCAAAGTTTTGCTACATACTTCCGGTTGCTAGGTATCAGTATTTGATAGAGCGTAAAAATAGTTAAATTATTTCTTTTAACAAAAAATAATGTAATATTATTATAAAAAATAGTACAATAGATAGAATTAAAAAGTAATATATTATAAAATAAATATTTTACCTGCATATATAAATAGACTGACAAACACCACAAACTTGATCAGCAGCATCGCTCCGGCTACGATTTATCTCAGCGCGCGCCTTTTAACAACACAACAACACAACAACCAGACGGCGGCGGCGGCGGCTTCGTCGTTCGTTTATTCGTGTGATTCGATTCTTTTTTCCCGGTATAGTATTGTGAAAAACAAGCCCTACTATCGTATACTATATGTCGTAAGGGTATGGTAATTTTAATTGTGTCGCATCATCTTCGTCAAACTGTACATACATACACGTAGATATTATTAATTAACATATAAATAAACTACCTACATTCGCATATAAAATAAACTTGTGCGAGAGAGAGAGAGAAGGAGAGAAAAATCTGCTTAAACAGAATTAAATTCATAATCTCGGTGATATGAATGAATTGAAGATTTGTGGACGCAAAATTGGAATTAAAGAATAAGTCCGTGCAAATGCTCCACCACCATGTACAAATTACGTATAAATAATAAAATTATGAATGGTGAATGCACCGGACATTTAATTAACTTGTTGAATATGTAATGGATAAAAAAAATAAAATATATGTTCTGGTATAAAAATATTATCTATAAATAAAATTATAAATCGATATATAATATAATTATTTTATACTCTTTGATCATTGCTGCTAAATCAAACTAAACGTTTACTCTTTTTTCAAAACATACTCTACTAATATATCAATTCAATTACTAATTAATAATTAATCTAAATTAATAAATTTAATCCATTATTATTTAATAAAATTATATAATTATATATATTTTTCTTTTTTTTACCAAATGCACTTTAATAATTGAACTTCATTAGCACATTAACAAATTTTTGTATATAAATGGGCTACGCTTGAATAGAAACGAATTAAGCTTGTACGCAATTTTATAAATGACAACAAAACTACAATAGATCGAGTTTCTGCAATAGTGAATTAATTTTTTTCAGATCGAGTGAACGTAAAATTATCGAATTTCAAATTAAAAACTAAACTAGTTGGGCATATTCGTTCTGTTGGTTGGGCCATCGCGCTGTGAGAGTAAGTGAAAATAATGGAATGTTTGTTTAGTTTAAATTTAATAATAAAATAAATGAATTCCGTGTGGCGGCGTATTCTTAAATAAAACCTCTCGGGTAACCTGATGCAAGTCAAATTGCTTAATTCGAACCTTCGAAATGTAATATTCCATTTTGCACATTATTAGCATACCACTACTATACTAATTTAAAGGCATTAACGTCTTTCCTCAACCACCTCAATCTATATATATATATATATATATATATTAAATATATACAAATAATGCAATTTCTATCCCCTTCAACACCACCATACGACCATACAACGACGCACACCGGTCGGTATGTGTGTGCTCGTTATTTCACATACATAATATAAATAAAACATTTGCTTTTCGTCGACCTTCCATAGCCTGTGCACCGCCACCCCCCAACCAAAAAAAAAACAGAAAAGATAAGCCAAATCCCATTTTATATATGAATAGAAAAATAGCCGCAAAGCGCGCGCACGCTGTGTGGAATGAATAAAAAAAATACAAAATGTGGTACAATATAGTATAGTAGAAATCCATATTGATATTGCAAAAACAAAACAATTTCATTAAAAGTAAATTTAGTCGAAAGAAGAAATTATTTATATGTATATGCACGTATTGCATCAGCGTTGTTATTCGTTCGGTAAAGGTGCATTGATGTTTCTTTTAACGTATATCTAATTGGAATTTTAATGAATACGCGCGCGCAAAAAGTCTATATAGGTAAACTATCCGTTACGAATGTTGTGTACGTATTTATTTTTATTTTTTCCATTTCTTGCTTTTCGCTTTTCATTTATACCTTCATTCATCCTCGCAATACATAGTGTTTTTTTCTTCTGTAAATATTGTTTGTTCTATTATGTAATTCAATGGTGGAAAACTATTGCGATTTAATTACAAGCGCATGTCTTCATCAATCAACAAACACGTTCTTGAAATATTTACACAATTATTATTAAATCAAGTGTATAAAAAAGCATTATTTGAAATTAATAATAAAACATGTAGGTAGTAGTTATCACAATTATTACCTATAAATATCTTAAATTTTCTACTATGTATTATATATTTATAACTGGAAAAGTGAAATAAATTAAAACTAGACATATTTTTGCAATCGAAAATTTAATAACGTTAAAAATATGCCATTGATGAACATCATCTATTATTCATTCAACTAAAACGACTCTATTTACCACTTCTATTGGTGCAAAGGGCTACGAAAATATGGCAATTCACAAGCAAATAAACTTTTTGGTTTAATAATATGTTTTAAATAGTTTTTATATATTAATTTTACAGCAAAAGTTGAGTTGTTTATCGAGTATTTCCACGATCTATTAAGAGCAGACATTTAAATTTTTAATAAATAAAGCAAAAACTGTACTGTAAATTATAAAATATACCTATTTCTATTCAACGGCCAGTTAAATAAATTAATGCTAAAAATGTTGCGAAATTTTCTTATTTAATTATTATAACAAAATAATTTTGAATCATCTAAATTTGATATTTGTATGGAAATTTTTAATTATAAAAAGCGCTGCTTACAGTTGTTAAAATTTAATACAAATTATAATTATTTATGAACAGTTATGATTATTATTGTATCAATTAGAATCAATTGAAATGTACCTACTACATTTATAAATAAAATTAATGTAAATCTAATTTGATTAAAATATTTCGGCATTTTTTGAACAACGTCAAATTGATTTTTTTAATAAATCACAGTATACGTATAGTATATACGATACCCATGTTTATTTCAACATAATTTATTGATATCGCTAATACCATAAACATGTTGACCATCTAAAACGCACCTATACATTTTACGATCCAAACAAAAAAAACGACTAATCTCCACTCAAATATACACATTTTAATTATATCATGACGGAGTAAAAAAATATAAATTCATATCTAATTTTATTATACGACGACGACGACGACAAATGTCACTACAGATAAAATTTTAATTGCACATTAATTAATGTACATATAAAATAAATTGACATTAGATCGTCGACGTATTCAAAAATCAACAATGTTGTTGCATGAATTTTAAACAGTTTAAATTATTATTATGATTAAATTGCTAAAATATGCTAAATTGTATGACACATACAACATGTTTTTCGTGTGATCACTTTACAATAAACTCATTCAATGTAGTAATTTATTAAGTCATTGTTTTATTTTTAGCAACGATTTCAGCCGGCCACATTTTTATCTCGTATATAATATATATTTTAACAATGATTAAATTGTGAACTTGAATTTTTAATTACGGGTAGGTACATAAAGGTTTAATCTTTTCTAAACTAGATAATTATATGTTATTTAAATTTAAATTTATTATAAGATCAATTATTAAAGTTCATGCACGATCTTGGATTGTTATAAAATATGTGTATTTATAAAATCAATGACATTGTAGGTAAGTATATAAAAAGTAAAAGTCGTTAACGCATATTTTAATATAATGTAAATACATCAAGTGACTTATTAATTGTATTTCATAAATTAAGTATAAGAAATATGTGTTACGTAATTTCAATTAATATAAATTTGTTTTTATAAAGACATCTTTATAAATAAGTGTATTATTAATAAGTGTGAAAAAATAACATGTGTTTCAAAAGCAAATATTGACTATTAAAACAAAAAAGATAAATACGTAAAAATATATTTAAATTAACAATTATGTAGTATCATTAACCAAAAAACATTAATTAATACAAATAAAAATGATCATTGTATCTTGTGTGCTGTGCAGCAGAACAAGAAGAAAGTACTAAATATTTTTATATGCAAATAATAAAATATTGGAAAATCATGATTTATTCCTTTGCATATTTTATGCAAAATCATTCACAAAATGTATTTTTTTCATATAAGATATTTAAATAGGTATAATGTAACTTCACCCCGAAATTATTATATTATTTCCATGTGCAGCTTTACTGAAAAATATTAATAATTTGATATTCATATTACAACAATTAAATATATACCGTAATTAAATATTATATTAATACATTATGTCTGTAAAAATGATGCAGTTTCTGCATTTTGTATATTTATACAATAGATAACAGATTCTTCGTAAATGTTTGTAAATAAGCTTTACGCTCATCAAAAAATCGAAGTAATCTAAAGTTGCATGTGCTAGATATTAAATCTTATCACTATATGAACAAATAATATATACGTTACTTTTATTTTATTTAAATATGTGAACGCATAATAATTTATATGTGAAGAATATTTACGTCATTAAAACTTTTATGGAATGACAAAATGAAATATAATATTATATGCATAAATAGATGTTAAACTAGAGAATTTATGAAAGTATTAAAAGTCAAATTAGTCATTATTTATTGGGCATTGCATATATTATAATACTGAATATTGCAAAATTTTGCATAATTTAATGTAATTTAATAATTGTGTTTACAAATTGTTTATAAATATTAAAAATAATCTATAAAAATGTATGCGCATCAAATATAAATTAATTAATTATTATATGTTTTTGCATTTTTGTTAAGTCTTGCTAGAGCAACAAAGTATTGATTAAAATTTTTGCAAAGTTAAAAGCTTTTATTTACTTAAAAACTATAATTATACTTGTTTATAAAATATTCTTGAAACACATTTAGCAAAATTAATTTGGAGCTTGCAAATTTATTTTCTTTAATTTGCATCTTCTGCGTAGTTTTAAAAATACATACTTTTAGTTAAAGATATATATTTTGCATAATTTCTTTATAATTAATAGATAATAATAAAGTCCTTTAGTATATGTAATAAATTCCACCTACCTACCTACCGCCACATTGCCACCGCAATTTTGATTAAAACAAATATTAAATTACCATTTAGAGAGCTGTTTGGTAAAAGTGTAAGTATGAGCATTATAATTATCTAACTTATGTTTTAATTACTATCATTAACACACGGATAAAAACTTTTTTATTCAAAAAATACAGGAAAAAAAACAGAATGTTCTCCGCTGTAAATATTTCATTTTAAAATGTTACGCTATATATTTAAAGGTAGTCATCCCTTGAAGGCATTCCAGCCCAAATCCAATCTTTTTTCCAGTTAATTACTAACACAAACGTAATTTTTCATCTCTATGCAGTTTAATACATCCTAATAAAGCATTACATACATCAAAATAGTACAGATCCACACATTACACACACATTTTTACATTTCTATAGAATTCCATAAAATTACTATGATTAAAAATAAATATAGTAGTGCTGTGTAATCGAATCTATAATATTGATGTCTTTATGATTCATTTCTTTACACATTTCACTGTGCGAAATGAGATAAAGTATAAATTGATATTTGGTTGTTTACTGAATTTATTCCAAACAAGTTAAACGTATTGAAAATCAAGTTTTAACTTTGCAAAAAATATTCGTAATTGACATATTTACAAAATGAATTATCGATTTCTTCGCAAAGAATTTTAGTTTCAAACAACAATAATAAAATAACTAAATTTGTTTTAATGGCAAACTTAGTAAAATGTTGTTAAATGTCTGAATTACATGATTTTCATATAAAACACGATATAATATGACAATTTTTTAGAATATTAAACAAATTATTTTGATCAATAACTAAATTTGTTTTAATTGTATACTTAGCAATTGTGATAAATGTTTTTTAGATGTTTTTCACATAAAATAGGAAACAGTAAGATAATTTTTAGAATATTAAACAAATTGTTTTGGCAAAATGCATTAGAATTATAAATTTATCTATCTATTAATATGTGTAAAGCAATAACTAAATTTGTTTTAATGTTAAATGTCCAAATTAAATGTTCTTCACATAAAACAAGATATAGTATGACAATTTTTAGAATATCCACCAAATAATTTTTGTCATAATGCATTAGATTTATAAAACTATTTATCTATTAATTGAATATTTCTACATGTTTTTCACATAAAACATAATATAGTAAAACAATTTTTAGAATATCCACCAAAAATAATTTTTGCCATAATGCATAAGATTTATATATGTATCTATCTATTAATTAAATATTTTTTTAAAACTTATTTAAATAGATATAATAGATCTTCATTTACGTAAACGTAGGCAGGTACATCAAAACTTTTTCTTTTTCGCCGAAATGTTAACAACACTTTATGCCCGAAAAAGAGTTTCCACACACTTTTTGATATAGCAACAAAACATAACATACATAAGATAATCACATTTGCAATTTTTAACTTTTCCAATTTTCATAGAATGCAGCACATAAATTTCTAGACAAATTAGAATTTATCGTTCGCTTGGAAAAAAATCCGCAACCGAGCTGGCTGCTGGCTGCTGCCTCGCGTTATATATTGTAATTTCATATATGTGTGTGTGTATGTGTTATCTGACTTTACACACTCAAAAATGGTCAAGCAATAATGGCTGAAAGAAATACATAATATGATTTGGAGGAAAAAATGCGCTTACAAATTCAAAAATTCTTTTTGTATAAATTAAAAATTCGCATTTGGCTTATCTTATCGCGCGCGCATTATTAAAACAAACGCATATCACGTTCTTGCTTCCCACATCATAAACTTAGACTCTATATATATATATAGTATATATTAAAGACTTAAAAACCTTCTCAAAATGCAAATTAATTATATACTTAAAAAGTAGAACTCTTGTTCTTTTCGCAGTTGAATGAATGAATGAAAAATTTTTGTTTCAAAAGTGCGCGCTGCTCACAACACACTCAACAACCGAAGGAAAAAAATCAAGACAATAACCCTCAATGCTTGCGCTTGCAAAACTTCTCGACTTCGATTCATACATTTAAGAGATAAAATTAATTTCATAATTAAGTTATTAGTAAACATAAATAAAGTTGCAAAGTTTGATTAAAAGTTTTCCATAAAAAATATCTAATAACCAAAAAAGATTTTGTAAATTAGTATGATATTTTTAGATAAGTTAATATTATATGAGAGATTTGCAATTAAATTAATTAGAAATAAAATCTAAAGTCCATAAAAAGTTGTTTGGCGCTGACGATCTGAAAAAGTTCAGAGCAGCGCGCTTAAAATAAAACATAAGAACTAGAAAACTTTCAGATGATACCCAAAAATATATAATAGTCAAAGTACGCTCTTCCTTCAATGTAAAAAAAACTTTCTCTCAAATCACTTTATATAGATTCGAATCTAATCAGCTGGTACTATAAAGCAATTACCGCTGAAATAATTACATCACGTAAAATTTACGTCCAGCAACCTGTTTTAGTTGCAAAATTTTACAATACTTTTGTATTGTATTGTAGAAAATTTTTACTATGTAGTTAACCTCAAAATATTCTTTGTAAATTGTGATAAAAATTGAAAAACAAAAATTACATAGGTCGTTGTAATCTCAACGGACTGGCAAACAAACAATTACAAAACAAATTTTTATTCAAATAAACTATTACCTTAAAATAAACCAACCAAAAATAATAAAGTAAAAATAGTTTAAACAAATTATCTCTCTCTCATCGTTATTTATATGCGTGCGTAGCGTAATACATATTATAAAAGTTAATTAAAAACAGCAATAATATAAATATAAAAAAGTTTTATGATTCTTACTAGAATTTATACGGTTTTAATTATAACTTGATCACATTAATCAAACAACACACAATCAACTAACTATTTTAAAAACACACAGTATTATTATTACTACTACGAGGACTATAGACGATTTAATTTAATATATTAGAAGAGGTGAAAACTTTTTTTTATTATTATTTTGCGAACTAGGAATTTTTTGGAATATATATCTACTGGTATATAGAGTGTGCGGTGTGTGAAGTCCAAGCACACAAGTTGATTGTGTTGAACAAACACAAAGTGGGACCGCGACTGAATGAAACGTAGCGCGTGCTAGAGTCGCAGAGTTGTATGTTATGTGTTGTTAGTAGTATAACGGGGGCGCACTCTGCCTGCACTCTCTTTCAAACATTCAGAAAAAAAGCGCTCGCTCGCACATCGCATCTCGCACAGCACACACACGCTTTTATTCTTCTTCCGAAACGCAACAAATTACTCGGCGCTCATTTAATAATACACACGAATCAATCATTATTGAACCGGCTTTATAGGTATACCATACATATTATTCCATTTACTGATAAGTTGAAATACGTACTTTAATATTCCTAAAAGTTATTGCAAATTTCAATATTTAGATGATAAAATCGACATTTTTTATAATTAAAGAACAGTTTTCATTAAAAATAGTTTATAAATGTATTTTAGCTATCAACTAAGAGTTTTTTAACATAAACATTGCTTTTTCATTAATAACGCATGGTATACTAGATGTTACTAACAGAAAAATTCATTAAATTATAACTGGAATGAAATCCTAGTTAGATTTTTAGTTTTATTATATTGTGAGTAAATATTCTTGTTCAGACATCGACGTGTATATTAACTTTATAAATATATTTTAGAGTTTTTGACATAAAAATTGTTTTTCATTAATTAAGCATAGCTCACTATCAGCTAATAACAAAAAAACGAAGTAAATCATAATAGTAATGAGATTTACACTTTTTTACACAGATCGAAGTATACATTGACTGTGTAAATATATTTTAGGTATCAACTAAGAATTTCTTTAAAGCAAAAATTGTTTTTCATTACTAAACCATGGTTTACTGCAACAGAAAACCAACGGACAAACTCAATGATTCGTAATCGTATTTAGATTTACATTTTTAAAGCTTGTAGATAAATATTCTTCTAATTTATCATCAAACAAGAGTTTCTTTAATATAAAAATTGCTTTTTATTAATGAAGCATGAGTTACTACGACAGAAAATCGTAACCATATTTAGATTATTATTATCATTGGCAAATATTCATTCAATTTATCAGTTACAAAGCAGAATTTTCCTATTTTTATACAACTTATATTAATAATCTAAATTACGATCGATGAACAAAAATGAAAAAATAAAATTTCAGTCCGAGTATAATTAGGAAGAACACAAATCATTTATATATTTATTTTATTAGAGAATATTATAAATCCGAATACGACAATGTCACGAGCTTCAAAAATAATTCGAAACAATATTTCATTGTATAATCGTTCAACGTTTAGAGAGAAAAAACTGAATGTTAAACAACAAAGTATATACGTAAAATTTCAGCGTTGCAATAATTCTTGAAAAATATTTCATTGGAGCCGTATTATTTGTACATTAAATATTTAGGTTATGTCAGACCCTGGAATAAATATATGCCCACATATTATAACACAGTTACACACACTGTTATAAAATAAAATCGAAAAAAGTACGCAAGTGTGCGCTCGCTGGCTTGGCTATTGTTGTTTTAAAGTCGTAAATGTTTTGGTGTATAGTTAATTGATTTGCTTATCGCATTGGTGTGTTTTATTTATAAAATATCAATTTCCACCATACCGTTTTCTGCTTTTTAATGTTTTACAATTGATTTTTGATTGTTGTGCGTACATTATGTGAGTGCATGTTTCTATAATATTCTACATTTAAATAAATATCTACATAAATACATTTTATATATGTATTATAAAATTACTAAATATAAGATAGATATATTTTTGATGATAAATAACAATATTGTGTGTTTTATAGTTGATGATTATCCTTGAAAATAAATAATTGTAATGTTTGCAATGTAACATATTATAATATTTACATATAAATAAAATGAAGCGTTCTTTTTAATTTATATTATATTTAAATAATTAACAGTATTAATTGTATGTAATAAAATGAGTTTGTGAATTTTTAAATAAATACGCAATTTAGGTAATTATTGTTTTATAATTAAAATTGCAAAAAAGATTAAATCAATTTTTTTATTAATTAGTTTCAATGATGATGGATTAAAAGCCAAAATGTAATTAACTTATATCTCTATACGTATAGGTATATTAAAAAACAATTATAGCTGTTGTAAATTTGTATAAATATTTGAATAGAGCCTCTGATTCAATAATTTTTGGTAGCATGCTTGAAATGAATCATTAGGTTATGTCAGTGTTTTCCAAAGTGTGGTACCCGTACTGCTAGGGATACTTAAAGGTTTTAAAAGGGGCCACCCAAACATTTTTATCCAAAATCAAAATTAAATTAGTTTAGCAATTTAGCCATTATCCTAAATAAATAAATTTATACATTTGTTGGCCGAAAATGCTTAAAATATTCAACTAAACAAATTCTTGCATTTAGAATTGGTACTGATTGAAGAAGATTTTGTTAAATAACACCACTCTTATTTCAACTTCTGCTTCTCGTACTTACTATTCTTGTAAAATGCGATAATAATAATATGCACTTTTTAATGAGGGGGTAGGCAGTTGTACGAATGTTGAAAGTTTGGGAAACACTGATTTATGTTATATTGTATGTATGGTAATAAAAGTGGAATGATAAAATTTAAAACGCTTATTAGTAATAATACAATTTAATCATTTATGGGAATGAAATCTTAAATAAATAATTGCGTATAAAATTATATGGATGTGATGTAAATTAATATTAACACATTTATTATTTAAATGCTGTCTTAAAAATAATTCCATAATGTAAATTAATATTTGACATTTAAATGTAAACATATCATACGCTTTTGAAAAGAAATATATTCTGGCATTTAACATTCACAGCTTGGAGAGTATAAATACACATGTTTCTTTTTAATTTTTTTCTTCTTCTCATCTCTTTCTAAGCACTGTCAGTTTATTATCCGACAATTATGTGCTTGGAATATAATAATAATAAAGCAATTTATTAGTTAGCAATTGCTGTTAGTAATATAATGTATAATGTATAATTACAGATCCAATTAAAAAATACACACATCTAGATTTTTGCCTGAAACGGCTTTGCAAACGCAAATAAGATGCTAATTTATTTAAAAATATTTATTATAATGTTTGTATATATTTCAATAACTCAACGATTATATAGAGGATTTATTACAGAACCAAACATCTGGTAGTAATAATTTTTAATAAACAATAGAAATGCAATGTGAGAACAGTTAACTAACTATATCTACATGAATAGAGTTAAAAAAGCAACAACAACAACATTTAATAATAATATATGCAGCATTTTAAATTAACTGAATTATTATAATATTTAATATCGTTTAAGAAAATCTTCGCCAATATATAAGATTTATATAATTAGCAATTTGCTCTACATAATTTCGTGTCAAAGGTCACGTAAACATGAATAGAGAGAGCCACCCAATATGGATTTAATTAGGCATAAATTATTGTAGTATTCAATTTGATTCTCAATCGATTGCGTCAAAATTCAACTTTTTTTAATAAATGAAATGGATTAGCGCGAGCTTAAGCAATTATCAAGATAAAATATCATCGACATTACGATAATAGAAATTATTGATTTATTATATTAAATAAACTAATTGAAAATATTCCATAGGAAGATATATTGGATTAGTTTAACTATTATTGCAGAATATTGTTTTGAGAGATGTTCAAGTGCTATAGATTCTTTATTTATATTTAAAGTATAACATTTGTACAACGAATTAAGGAAGAGAGTAGACAAATTCTAAGTAAGTCTAAGTAATGTATTATATATACTTCAAAGTGCAACCAATATACTATTTAGATACTGTAAGTGTAAAAAGTAATAAAGGCGGATGCGTTGTGGGCATAGGTCATTTTCAGCTGAAGATTGCAGCCGTGTATTTTAGAAGTGTGTAGGAGTATAATATAAAATATACAGTATACAAATATTATTTTAAGCAAAAAATTACACCTTTAATTATTAGGAAGGTTCCGGGAACTGTAACATCACATCCCAGTCCATCCCGGAATATAAACCTCATCTGAATAATCATTGCTTTTACCTAATTTGTTACAAATTAAACAGCGAATTTATCAGTAGGGTTTGTTCTACCAGTGTATAGAATAAAAATCAGTTGCCTTATTCGTCATTGCACGTTTTTTAGGCGCAATCGTTAATTAGTTTTGGCTACCCGGCTCGTGAAAGAAAATAGAATTTTGTAATTTACAATGAATCAATAGTAAAATCTATATTATTTTCATGTGTTATCGGGAATAACAAGAATTAATATTTCATCTTGCTACGTTATTTATTCGTTATGATCGTTAATTAATTGTGACTCTGCTCTCTTTCTTTGGGTTTAAAGCGACGAGAAAGAAAATAGAATTTCAAAATTTACAATGAATCAATAGTCAAATCTATATTTTCATGCATTATCAGCAATAAATATTTCATTATGTTGCACTTATTATACATATCTAATAAAAGAAGCAAAATCATACAGCGACCTTAACTGTTGAAGAATATAATGTTAGTTAGTTTTCAAAGCGTGAAAATGGCAAACGCTGAAACTGTAGTAAGCAAAAATAAAAAATGTGAAACTAACACCAAAAAATGTGATCATTTATTACCAATCTACGAGTTTCACCAAGAAAATGTGTCCACACTCAAATACACAATGTTAGTTTATACGATATACAATATTTGTAACCTGTCAAGATAGTTTTTAATTTCTACACACAATATTTATCAAAATATTATTGTTAAAAAGTATAATTGATTGAAATTCGTGAATATGTTTGCGGTATTTTATCTTAAAAGGCGCTAAATTGTTAATTAAATACAATTCAATGTTTATCTCCAACTATATAATTGTTGCGAAAGACCCAGAGCTAAGCTATAATGTGTAATATTTTATGGCGCGTAATTAAATATCGCGCGCCATCAATAAAATAACGTAACACTTTATTTTAACATACACTTACAGTTTTTGTTCGGATTGATAAATTGGCAAAAAACTTATCGGAGCTATAAAAGTAGACCAGATGCAGACAGCTGATATTCAAAGTATAAAAAAAATTATATAAAAATATATATATATATAAAAAAATGGTGAATAAAACGTATAAAAAGGTTTTTGAGTAACAACAATCCATTAATGCCTTGCTTAAAATAAATAATATATACGTGTGTTGTTGGTGTTATATGTGCAAAGATAAATGCTACAGTTTTGCTAAGCAATCATTCATCATACAATATTTATACATATAAAAATTTTCGCTGGTGGCCAAGTTTATTATTACGCCCCGCCATCAAATGTGATATTATAGATATCTATTATGCATTTAATAATCTTTTAATAAATGATTTATTATAAAATAATCAATTTTGTTTTGTGGCACCACACACCACACTAAGCTTGTATTGCGTGTGCGAATTAAATTTATTAAATATACGAAAAAAAATTTAATGTACTTTTGGCGATTAGCCAACGAGTGCGTATATAGTAACATACGATTCAATTTTAGTTTCGCTTTTTTACGTAGTATAATAAGCAGAATCAATATTTATCAAAAATGATGGATGTTATTTAAGTTTCGAGTAACAGAAACTATGCGAATTAAAAATAAAATGTATATACGCCAGAAACGCCAGAATTTATCTCTATTGAACGCGCTAAAAGTGTATTAACCTTTATCAAAGTGTTTTTTCATTGAATTCATTACTACAATTTTTTATCAAATTCTCTAGCTAGTGATATTGTGAATGAATTTAAGTAGATAATTATAATTTAATTACTAAAATTAATATAATATAATTTTTTTTATAAAAATATGAAAATACATAGTAAAGTTTAAAATATAGAATTTATTTATTTATTTTAAAGTTTTCCCCACCCGCTAAATCATATAAATCGCATTGTTGTTTAGAGATTAGTCCTGATTTACTTAAATAAATTCTATTGTGAATCAAAACAAAGTGTATTTAGTTAATAATTATTCTTCAATATTAAATTTTCTAGCTAGTGATATTGCGATTGAATTTAAGTAGATAATTATAAATTAATTACTAAAATCAATATTATACAATTATTTTTAAGAAAAATCTGAAATTCTAAACACGTTTATTTTAGAAAGACATGGGAATAAAATTTACTTTCCTAAATTACTGCCATGTTAAACTAATAAAAAGTTTCTATTCCTAGATAGTTTATTCAATTTATTGTAGCCTTAATAAATATATATTTATTGAAAATGTAGACGCAATAAATTTAATAATACCATTTTGCCATCATTATAACTTAAAAAATTATATTATTTACATTTGAAATCAATGGGTAAGAAAAAAATGTGTGAAAGTTTCTAAGAAATATTATATAATAATCATTACTTACTTATATACAAATTATTAATTTATTACAAAAGAAAACAATATAAGAAATATTTATTAGTTTTGCAGTTTTACTTAACCGATGTCAAGATAATAAATTTACTAATAAATTAACACATACAATATATTCAAATTGTCAATGACCAAGACATAGGCTGTCGTCATTTTGCTAAAAATAGTACTATTATAATTTAACGCTTGTGGTTTTTTTGTAACAATTAGAAGCGATGATCATCGCACGATTAGAATAAACAAATAATACCGCCGATTTATTAATGTTATCTAAATATTATTAAATGAAATTTTTTATCTTGATTATTTATGACTATGCTTATTTGTCGCAATTTTTCAATTAACACAATCCGGTCAATTCCATCAAATTATTGACGCTCCTTTTGGATAATGTTAACGCAAACAATACATTTAGCAATCACTAACGGCTATTAAATAAATTTAAATAATAAATGTAAAACTTTAAAAAGCACGTTTTCATTATGTAGAAACACTGTAAATGCGAATTTAAATTAAGATATATTGTAAATACTATAAAAATAAATATTCAATGCTAAGTATTATAAACTTTTTTTATATAATTTCAATACAATAATAAAATTGTGTAAGTTAATAAAGCTAGAGCTATACATATATGCATGTATATGGTTATAGTAGATTTTCATAGAAATGGCATTTAATTAAATTTGTAAATCGCTTACAATTTTTTTAATACACGTAATTTTAATAATTTAGATAAGAATTTTTCATTTAAATTTTGTATGCAATGTATGAATCAATAAAACAATTTTGTTATTAAGGTTAAACAATGTTAATAATCTGATGGCAAATAAAATAGAATGTGAAATATTAATGTATTAATTAAAAAAATATTTAATCGTAATATAATTTTTAAGAGTATTATATTTTTGTTAATCAAGTTCAATGAATTATTAATTTTGTTTAACAATAAATTAATCTTGTTCAATTCAATTTTTATTCCTCCATCGTCATTATTATATTATATAAACCATATTGATGTAATCTAACAAGGTATGTAATTTTACTAATTTTTAAACAAGCTAATGATGGATCTAATAGAATTTTACAAACAGCATTCTTACTAGTTTATTGACTTGGAATTGAAATGATTTTATTTATAAAATGAATGTATATATTTGAACAAGAATAGCAATTCTGCCAATTCCAATTTGAAAGAGATTTTATTACTTATAATATCGACAGTAGTGTTTATGTTTCATAATTTATTACTTGTTGGTAAATTGCTATTTATATTATTTTTCACCAATCAATTAATTATATT
Organism: Adinopsis sp. GC000173; assembly: GCA_030264715.1. Classification (NCBI taxonomy): domain Eukaryota; kingdom Metazoa; phylum Arthropoda; class Insecta; order Coleoptera; family Staphylinidae; genus Adinopsis; species Adinopsis sp. GC000173. The sequence goes on along the minus strand of JARJDW010006226.1, from coordinate 2,682 downwards.
CTGTATATACTTTTTATTAGTTATAGCTAATAAAACAATAATTTTTAAATAGTCAAATTCAAATGCAATAATATATAGATGTAGTAATGTCTCTAGAGAGCAATGGAAAATTTAAATGCTGAAAATCATCGCATAAGACAATTGTTAATTTTTAAATTTGTATTACGCATAAATCTTTATAAATGAAACAGCAAATACAAATTTTTACATAATCCATCTATAGGTACAATACAAGTTCATCAAATATAAATTATAAAAATAACTTAATAGTGTTTTAAGTATTCAAATTATTTAGAAGCTGATTTCGTAGGCAAGTAATAAATAAAAATAAGCTTTAAATCAATTCAATTCAAAATTTTTGTTTAATTCCGTAGAGAATTTAATATTTAGTGCTAAAAATGAATTAATTTTATAAATAAATTATTTTTTTAGAGGTTGAATGTGTAAATAGTACTAAATATTCAAATGATTTAGTAGCTGATTTCGTAGGCAGGTAGTAATTTTTGACCATAGCTAAAACGATTTGAATATTATGTTTACAGTAAGTAGATTAGTGTGGCAAGTGGAAGGGTCTTCATTGATGATGAAGTGGTCATTCCATCAATAATTCATTTAATATATATTGGTTTGTTACCTTATAAATTATTTTAACCTAATTTGCAATATTCGTAATATAACGTAATGCAATCCAATAGTAGGGAAATAATCAAATCAATTAAATAAATCTGATACGTGTTATTAGGCGAGATAAATACATACATGCAGGCAAAAATGGTGAAATGTTTTGAAATATTTTGGGTAATAAATTAATAAAAGTGTATATTTTTTTTCGAAGCAAAATTGTCTAATTTAAATTCAATTCGTTTCGCACGTTATTTTCCATTTAACGTGTTTAATTTACTTAATGTTTTCTAGAATATTAAATATTAATTAAATTACTTATAAAAAAATAAATTATGCATAAATAAAAAAATGCCAAAATAGTGTTAATTAGTTAATTACTCAAGCTCGTTTAAAAAGTGAATAAAAGTTATTCTTAAAATTGCTGACAGTAAAAACAATAGGTATGCAATAATTTAATGGAATATGTATCTATATTACAGATTTTTAGTTAATTAAATTTTTGTACACACCACAAATGTCGGAATATTATACAACAATCAATTAAATTACAATTCAAAATTAATTAATAAACATTTATAACAGTAAATCAAATAAAACACAAAAATATTAAGTGGTTATATCTAATGATATCGATAAGTATACTACACTTTTTTCAGTAGTATTCGCATAAATTTAATTTCAGAAAGTATGAAATGTGTGTCAAAATAATCAAGTGTATTTAAAGTAAAAGGTGTCGATAGGTATATTATATTTGCGTTAATTAAATACTAAACATAAATAATGTGATGTTATATGACTACGAGTGTTGTGTATTTTTAATTCATCACATTCAGAGAGGTAGAAAACCAACGATAGTGTAGTAGTACACGTTTGCGTGATCCATTCCTTTCGGACAAGCACTCTGACAATTATATGCCCACAACTACCACTAACATACACATGACATATGATGATCATTTGCCTGACATAGATAACACCATTGCATTCTATTTATTTACTAAAAGCCGCTCGTAACTTGGTTAACGTATGCGTCAATTTTCTCAAAAATATGTTTTGCAGCCATGTGATGTTATTGCTGCTGATTTAAGTTATAATCGATTGATTGCTTAAAATCACTGTACAGCATATTATGAATTTACACATGAGAAGAGGGCAAAAATAAATGACATAATAATAATTTTATATATCATTTCACTAATTTATTATTCCTTTTTCTAAAAAGAAGATGGGAATGAAAATTACATTGCAGAATTATGAAACCTTAAATATAGACACATTAAAGCAATAAAATTAGGAAAAAAACATTAGATGCCATCAATATAAATTTGTTTTATTTAATTAAGATGATTTGATTAATCGGATGACTAGCTAAACAGAAAATAAACATAAATTCTATCTATTTTATATCAATTTCCATTATATTTAATGAAATTAATTTTAAAAAAATGTTTTTTTTTTGATTTTGGTAAAATTATAACATTTTGTAAAGTCCTCGCTAACGCTCTGTCAGTAACCATTAAAGAAATGATTTCTCAATTTCGCATACTGAATTGATGATATTTTATAAAATATATTATAATAAATTTATTGTTAATGTATTCATTACGAAATATGTGTGCGCAATCAAAGTTTTGATTAATTTTGTTTGATTATTTGTCAATAAATTAACAGTGTGCGGTATTTTGAATCTTTATGATTAAATCAATCGATATGAATAAATTAGAATTGGTGGCAATTTTACGCAAAAACGAGCAGTGTATTAATAAAAAATTTAAATATTAAAAAAATATACATACACATATGGTCATATGTATTGCTGCTGCATGAATATTGTGTAACACCGAATTGCGTATGTACTAAATAAATACCTAAACTAATTCATCAAGTTTGCATACAAACATGTGTATTGTTATATCCTCATATATACCAACAATTTCCATTGCAACTCTTTATTTGATTAACATAAATATTGCAAAATCATCAAAATTTCAGTGTTCACATAATCAAGTACTCAAATTCGCAAATTCGTCGAACAATTACCTATGTGATACTAAATAT
>JARJDW010006225.1:0-33850 GCA_030264715.1 Adinopsis sp. GC000173 | reverse complement strand
CATGCATATTGCAAATTATGGATACACATACGAAAATTCACTGGCATTTTTTCCATTACTTCCAAGTTTGGCAAAAACCATGTCATCTTTATTTCATTTTGTCCCAATTAATATGGAAAGCAAATTGCTTATTATTTATGCTATTGTCAACGTCATTGCGTTCTATGCTGCAGCAAATACCCTCTACAAGTTAACCAAAGATATTTTTAACAAAAAATTCGCTGTGAAGATTATTTACTTATTTGGCGTGAATCCGGCGACGGTATTTTTCATGGCACCATACACAGAAACTATATTTGCTTATTTAACATTCAATGCAATACTACATTGTTACAAATTTGCAAGCAGTCGCCTAAATCCGAATCACTTAGTGAAGGCAATGCTCTATATAACATTGAGTACTCTCACACGATCTAACGGCTTGCTGAATATCGGATTTTTAATATACTTCTATTTATTTGGGATGTTTAGACATAATTTCACACAAAAAATAGTATATTTGAAACACTTAATAATGCTTTTTATATCTGTGTTGATGTGTTTGTTTCCATATATAGTATTGCAATTTTATCATCATTACAATTTTTGTGTAACGAAAAAGAAGCTACCTGAAGATATTATCAATTATGGAATTTTGCATAACTTTGTAATGCCTGGAATCAACAGTACAAGATGGTGTGATTACAAATACATTCCAAATTCGTACGGTTACGTGCAGGATAATTATTGGAATGTTGGCTTTTTAAAGTACTATAAATCCAAGCAATTGCCGAATTTTTTGCTCGCCCTGCCTATATTAATAATCGTTGGTAAAGGTTCGCTATTGTTCATAAAAGAAAATTGGAGGTATTTGATACAAATTAAATTGTATTCAAAAAGGCATTTAAGAACAAATAATCTACTTCCGTTTGTTGTCCATGTTGTTGCCCTATCGATTTTTTGTGTTCTATTTGTGCATATACAAGTTACCACGAGAATGTTATGCTCCGCAACACCAATTATCTATTGGTTTGCGGTGGTGTTAAATGACAAATGGATTAAATATTATTTTTGGAGTTACTCTTTGATAGGAATTGTTATGTTTTCAAATTTTTTACCATGGACTTAGATACGTTGTAATAAAATGAATTTTTATATTACCAATTATGAAATTTATTGCATACTTCCTGAATTATTGTATTAAACCTGTTATGTATTATATATGTTAAAGCTTTATACTTTTAATAGGTTGATGCGTAATACTTGCGTGTTTTTCCAGAGTAGATTTATGTTTGTACAATTGGTGCTTCGTTTATTTACATATTATCTTAATAAGCATTTTACAATCTATGGAAATCGGAATAACTGCAGATAAAGAAAAATAAATATAACATAAATCTACTGTCAAAACCACCGCGGATTATTATGTATCTACGTACTAAGTATAAATATATAATATATTATGTTTATTATTTATTCTTGTTTTTATTAAATGTATTACTAAGTAATCGATGCATTACCCAAATCTATAAAAACAATACAGCAATAATCTTCTAAATGACCGAACATTTTATTTTATGTGAAATGATATTACCTAAATGACATTTATTTATTATACATTGTAAATATTTTTGCTTTTGTGTTTTAGTGAGTGCTTTTTAAGAAAGAATATAATTTTGTCAACGCCGATATCATCTTGACTTGTGCCCAACGGTAGCCTTTGGAAGGATTCGGCACAATATGCTTTTAGAAGGAACATAAATTATACATATCATTTTGTTGTTAACGATCTCGTAATAACGAGGACCACCGCAAAACGTTGTAGGTATTATCTATGTTAATTTTATTCTAAAACCAAAAATATTGAGATAAAATGTTGGAAGTGCTAGAGCATACATAATACGTTGAAGGTGAATATAATTTTTGATACGCAAAATCTCCGCACAAATCAACCATAGATAAATATGCATCAATCTAGTTATTTATTTATTTTCGTCGCTACATTACATTACAACAATACTTTGCCAAATGATTGAAAATTTTATTTTATGTAAAAGAAAATTGTCTTACTTAAACAAACAATGGATGATTTATTTTGCATTATCTAAATATAATCAAAAAATAAAGTGAAATATATCGGGCATCATTATTTTTATTGCCACCAATCTAGTGTTTTTCCGAGGATTTAGATATAACGAAAATTAATGATAATTTTTCGGAAAGTGCAGTTATAGATTTAAAACATATGTATTTAATTATGTGTAATTTAGTTCTTAATTATTCATGATTTAAGTTATAATATTAAATAATTAGATTTAACACTTTTTTAGCACATATTTATATTTTATATAATGTTGGGGGTGTAATGAATTTCGAATAATTGTCATTTATGATATTTTAAGGATAATCCTGCTTGACAAATGTTATAATGATTGAAGAATGACTGACGTATTTCTAATTTGTATTTATTCTATATTGTTAGCGATGCTGGATCAGCAACATTATATAAAGTACGTAATTTCTAGAATAAGTAATATTTATAAACCACGTAAAATAGATACGTGAAGACTGATTTATTTAAATCGATTGGTTTTTTTAGAGTACACACAAAATGAAATCTATCGGGCATCATTATTTTTATTGTGACCGATGGAAAGTATTTTTCCGAGGATTTAGATATAACGCAAATTAATAAGTATTCTACATAATTGGTTATTTATTGGAATGCAACAATTTAATAAACAAAGTCAGGTTTAGGGGATTTCCATTTTTTAAAATCTATTTACTACACACACAATAACTACGATGACCTTTATCACACTTCGGCGAAATTTATCAAAACACCAAGCATGAGGACAGTATAAAACGTAACCGAATTTGAGGTATTATTTATTTGTATTGTAAGTGTATCAGTGTCCGTTTCGAGTCTTCATTTTAATTTATTAAAGGTAATTTTTTACTATATGTCAATAAATGAATGGTAAGCCGGAATTTCCCTTCATTAGGCGTTTATTAATCAATTGATGATTGGATTAGTGTTAAATTTTGATATAATCGTATATAGATGTTTACCTTGAGGAATACAACGCGTTTTATTATTAAAAGTGAAATAATTCTAATTATCATGCACCTGGTCATAGTGTTTGTTAGTTTTGTCGCCAAACACTTTAAATATGAAATCTTTTTTTTTGTATTAATACTTTAAATCAGTGGTTTCCAACTTGTGGGAGAGGGCAAATCTATTACACAGGGGTGACACGTGGTACTCATTATTGGAGCCCGTCGCACTTTCTTTAATTTTAAATGCGCGATTGAAGGGGCTTCACGTTAGTACACGAAAATCTGTAAATTATCAGTCAGTGGCATAATTGCAGCCGCCGCATGGCTCTGGTGGAAAGAAGGGCTCCATACCTTTTAATTTTTTTTCCAATTTTGTGGTTTGTAACAGCCCGAAACAAGAGGGTTCTATATTTCTTTCTTTGCTACTTACTCAATATGACAAAAAGCAATTATTATTATTGTTATAGCTTACTTAATTCTATTTAAAAACAGTTCAATCTTCAGAAATCATATAAGATCCTTAAATTAAAAAACTTTTATTACTAATAGAAGTTTGTGTGTATTTTTATTATTGGGACCTCAAACGGTTTTTTGCACTCTGGTCTTCTAGAACGATTCTGTTCAGAAATTGTTGCAATAATTATTTTATAGCAATAAGAGAAGGCGGAAATGAAAAACGGTTGAAAACCACTGCTTTATATAATTCCTATAGAATATATATGTAATTGCCTTGTGAAACAATTTCACTTAGTGTTTATGATTTTGTCACCTACTTTAAGTAATTCTCAGGATGTAATTCCTTTGTATTGTTGGAATATATTGAAGAAAATTACAGATTGTTTTTGAATAAATCTATTAAATGTTTATATACTATTTGCATTAATTCGAGGTCGCGTAAATATGAAATTGTTTGCACAAATATTGTGTTTCAAATAATTTAACAGGAAAATTGCATCATTTTTTCCCTTTCTCTACCAGCCTAAAAGTGTACTTTTATATAATTGATAATTGTTTTCAATTGATAAAAAAATTATTATTATTTATTTCTTACACGATATAGTAATTTTGTTTGATTGGTTTTATGTAACGCGATTATCGGTAAAGAGAAAAACGAGCGAAACCAATTAATTAGCATAAAGCGTGAATCCTCAATTATAATTTATGCGCTGCTGGGAAGGAAAGCAAAAGAAGAATAAACACCGAAACTGCTTTTAATTAAAAAAGAGCCTTGACCGTCGTCGGTTAACTCTGTATAAACTTGTTTGCGCATATGATTTGTTTATAAATAAGGTGCCCGGTTGAGTATGCGTCTGATTTACCAAGCAAGAACAGTTTAGTAAACATCGCCATAATCAATAATCGTAAGTATACTGGGGTTTTGTTGATAAATTTTAAATTAAAACCACTTAAGTTATTTTTTCCTTTGGAACTCTTAGTTGAAACACAAATTAAATAATCCACTAAAACTAGTAAATATTTTTAGCAAGTAGAGTACTTGCGGTACGTTATTTTGGCGAGGTGGACGTAATAGTTTTGATTTAAAAACTGATTCGAACCTCCTTTATTAAATTTTGTTTTTAATCTTTTTATTTTGATTTTTTTATATTTCCTGATGATATTCCTAATATTATATATTGAACTATAATCAATAGTAAATGCATTATTTATAATTTGTACTTCAACCAACAGTCCCACAAGAAAGAATAATTATCATGGTGCCCCAAGTGAAGACAACAAAGATCTTAAAGTTTTTTCTATTGAAATTAATTATTAACTTAACTTGTACTTAAGTAATGCAATTTTTTTTTCTTGTGATTGCAGATGAACAAGTTTTCGACTTCATTCTGCTTCCTAGCTATCGTTGGCTTGGTCTATGCCACTCCAACACCAAAAGAAATGAAATCGCCATGTGCAGATATCATTAAGTATCATTACGATGAAGCCGTGAAGGGCCGCTACGGTGTAGAAGTTGCCTTAAGATCTGACTACACACTACATGGACTATGGTTGCGCTTCATTTTCGATGCTCCCATTAAAGAACTTAGCTTGAACGTTAGTATACTCTCAAAAATACAAAATCATACAAAAACATTCTGAAACGTCGTTCTGATACTTTTTTTTGGAACGTATAACGTATTCCGGAGCCATTTCTTATTATTCCCTATTTAATAGCTATGAGACCATTATGGGAACTGATATAGACACACTGAATTACTGATTTATAAAATTAATAGCAAATTTATAATTATAATCGTTGGTGTACTGGAGCCATTCCGATATTTTAGTTTTGGGGGGTAGCGTGTTTCAAAACAATTCCCTATTGTTATTTATTTTATGTGTCACTTCGCCGATGATGCCATATTATCAAAACTAATATGCACTCATAAAATTAGCGTATTTTCGCGAATTTTGCGCGATGTTTTTTAACTATAATTATACCATTTCAAAAGGGCGACTTGCGGCAAATGCACATCATGGATATATTAGTACATCAAATATATCATTTTGCGTTTTGATAAAATATTTTTTAGCAGTAGACTATTGATCGTTATGAAAATTTATGATTAATGTTTGTTGGTTTTGTTTTGCAGGACAAAACTTTCGGTGAAGTGAAACAATTCGAAGAAGATAAAAAGAGCGTCTTAATTAAGAATCGTGAGCATAAATTGGCAAAGGGTGAATCGCAAACGTTGAAATTCACTGTCGTTTATGGAGATGTTGAACATGTGCCCGCTTTGCTCATGTACCGCATGAATGGAAGGCAACTCTGCCCAGCTGAGGATTGAAGATGATCAAGATTGTACTAACTAATTTTATTTGTGTTATTATTATATAATTTAGCTTTAGAGTTTCATATTAACAACAAATAATAAAATATGTTTTATCGTTATTTTTCTTTTTTGTTCAGCTTACAAATTTCAAGTTTCAAAGCATTGAGTACAGATTCTCAGTGTGTTGTTGACTCATAATGATTGCTCTCCCGTTAGTGAAGAACGAATTATTTTTATATAATATTATTCATATTGCTTACAAGCGAGCAATCAATAAGTGTTTGTTTAATCTCGATGGAATCTTACTCGTTTTTGATTCTGACAGGTGTCCAACTACTTGTGTGAAGTTCACGTAAAAGCCCCAAAATAAGAAAAGTAATGCTCGGCAGATTTACTTTATTCCTCTATAAATAAAACAAGAACTGTTTTTTTATTCAAAGAAATGTTGTTGTATTTCTCTAACAATTTATTTTTCATTTACATCAAGATTGTCAAAATCGACCATATTTCAAATATATTTTATTCATACTCTTGATAAGAATATAATTAATATTATAAAAGATATATTACTATAAAATAATTTATTTCTAAAAATTTTACGAATTTCGTAATTTTTTTCTGTTATAAAACTTAACTAAAAAATTGGAGAGAGGGCTTATGTTTCGATAAATATTATAAAGGGAAAATTGGCACATAAAAATAATGATTTAGCACCATATGTCTTTCGACTGTTACCAAATATTGAAAATCAGTTGAAAGAGGACAATCCAAGCAGTGTCGACCGGTTTTTCTTCTTGTTTATAAAAAATTTTTGAAAGGAAAAATATAGAGACGTCACATTTTATAAGTTCAACGTTTTCCTTTTTTAATTATTATTAATTTTAATATTATAGATAGTTAGTTAATTAAGCAATTACATTTTTGATTGAAAAGTAAAGGTGAGAAAAACTTGGAAAATGAAATATTTATATATATATTTGAATCGGGCGCCAATACGTTGAAACGACTGCCTTACTAAGAAGTACTAGCGTCTTCTGTGTGGCGGTAGCAAAACTATAACAGCTGTTAGCGTAAACACAAATCAGGGTTAAGAATTGCAATTGTACATTAAGTTGCCTATACCAAGTAATTCAAATTTTATAAACAAGTTATGGTTATTTTATTAACTATAATGTATACATCTTCAAGAAAACAGTGCAATTATATAAAGAAATACAATAAAATTAAATTTAATCACACAGCAGCACTCCCGCTAGCGTATTTTGACTAATAAATATATTAAAGACCCTAAGATTTGAAAATTTTGGTGCTGGAGCCGGTATTTTCTTCTGTAACTTTAGCTAGAATAGAGCAATTGTGCTCAAACTCGTAGTGGTGATATGTTTTTAGATCCCCTACAAGATGCTATGCTCAAACTTGCAAAAAAGGAAAGTTGATTTTCTTCGAAAAATAACCGTCATTTATGGGTATTTAAATGGCCCGTAGGCCCATTTAGAATTGGGCTAGAGGGCTCAAAATTGGCTCAGCAATTTCTATTATGGTCCTCTACAAGATGATATGCTAAAAAGTGAAAGAATTAAAAAAAGTTTTTTTGGCCAAAAAAACGGCAAGGGACCTTATGATTTTTGCGATTTTCGACGGAGCAGCGATTTTGTTTAAACTTTGTGTAAAGGGGTATTTCGTCATTCTAAAACGATTGACGTTGTCCGTTGCTCGAAATTTCTCATTGGAAAAAAGTTATCGGGTATTTTATGGTGAAAATTTAGGTTTTTCATGATTTTTCCCCACTCCATTTTATTTCTTTGCATCTGCCATCTTGCCATTCGACGGGAAATTTAATTTTACATAGAAAATAACTCTTGCATCAATCATTTTCATTTATTTACAGTAGAAAAAAAATAAAAACATTCAAAAAACAAGTATTACAAGTTCAAATACGTTGCACATTGGCGCCACCTGTGTGCTGGTAGCCAAAGCAATTTGCTGCGTGGACACAAACTAATTTATTTATGCGAGTTGTTCAAGATTCATATGATTCATATTATAAACAATTTAAACATAGTTTTGGAGATATGTCGTGCGATTTTTGGATCGGAAATGATTTCTTGCACAATGTCACTTCAAGATTTAACTTAACTTTGCTAATTATCGTCACAGATACACATAAAGTTTGGAAGGCGTATTTTGAAGTTTTTGGAGTTGCAGTTGAAGCACATCAGTATGAATTAAGCATTGGAGGTTATATTCCGATGGATTTTCAACCAAGTTCGTAAAATAATTTAGAGAATAATGGGGCAATATTTAGTGCTTGCGACTGAAGCAACAATGATGATTACGATCTTAGCGAATGCAATCTTTGCGCAAAAGAATATAAAAGTGGTTGGTGGTTTCTTAAAGATACAAAACGGTAAAGTTTAATATAATTACAATACAATTTTATTATATTTATTATATATACTATTTTATTATATTTAAAAACATTTCAGTTGTTTCTCGGTAAATTTAAATGGTCTGGTTACCACTACGATTTAAAAAGTAGCAAAATGTTGATCAAGCGAGATTTTCTTGTTCCCGAATTGTGTGGAACTAGTGCGCTTATGGATGAGTTACAGATTTCCAATTAGTCTATAGAACAAGAAATTATTACATTATATAATATCATAAAACAAGTTTACAGTAAACATTAACATTAATTAAACATAATTCATTGATTATTTATTCGAAGAAATATTCATTTCGTAGTACTACTATGTTTAGATCACATTCAGCGAAAAGTCGCTCGACAATATTTCTAACTAGTATATAAATACGCTGCGCCAAAATAGAATCCAAACCATAAAAGTGTGAGCATCGCATTTTAAATAATATGTATAATTTTAAGCAATTCATTTGCATAAATTATCACTCCCATAGATAAATACATAAACAAAGCAGTGTAACGAATGTCAACATTTGCGAAAACAACTTCTTGAAAGGTGAAAAAAGTGATAAAATAATGGAATAATACATGAATTGTTATCATATATAAACAAAATTATCAAAACGAACTGAAATGTAAATTAAAGTAATGCATAATGAATGTCGTTTTATTCATAATTGGCATCCAAGAAACATTGCATGCAAACTTACTGTAGGTACTAATCGATAAACTGCGTCATAAAAATCGCAGAAACACCCGCTTTTTATGTTGGAAAAAACGCGAGCGCGACGACACTATACGGCTACTGGAATGCACCTAACATTCACCTTCAACGAAATCGAGAGTGAGTGGAGGAGGAAGCGGCGTTTGTCATGCAAAAAAAACTGCTCAGCAGCATTTAGGAAACCACACGCATTTGACGCAATCGGCAAATTGGCTGTTCTATATAAACAAATTCGCTTCCAAAGATTCGCTTAGAATCGCGCCGGCAGCCGAGAACAGTAGAACATAGTGCGCGCAGTACATACATGTGACTCACTGCAAATACATATACAAATATCATTTCGTTTTTTATCCTCGGCATATAAACAGCATGAGTACGCCATCGAAACCTGTTTACGCTCCGACAACGTGGAACGGCGATGCGGATACGAACGCCATTCCACTCATCGACACCAGCCACAGCGACAGCATGATGAACAAGTTGAGTGAGGATACGTTGAACGACGTGCAACACACGCCGAATTTGAGTTCACGGCTGGGCGAGGATGAGAACGACGCCCGCGTACGACCGCTACCAGATCGTCCGAATTTTCCGCCCGTCTACGATATGGAGGGCGCAATTCCGGACTACGAAAGCATCCCCGATATTAATGTCTACCAGCACAAAAAGACGCTGGCACAAGGTATGATGGATTTGGCCCTATTCTCGGCGAATGCGAATCAATTACGCTATGTCCTGGAAAGCTACGATCGTCATCCGTACTACTGGCCGAGTATGTTGCTAATCTCGCTCAGTCTTATTCTGCAGGTATGTTATTGTTACTTATTATACTAAGATAACATGATTAGACGTCCCAGATTCGAATTATTCATTCCACATTTAAAGTTATCCTGCAGAATATTCCCGATTCGATGTTATCTTTCTAAGATTTCGTTCAATGACTAACAAAATATCGTCCTTTTATCTTCCTGTTTACTATTGTCTATTAATAACTATATTGATGTATGGACCTCCGCAAAATTACATTTTTTGTTGTGGTTGATGTTTCTTTGGTCGCACATATAACTGCAAAAGGAGGCATTGTTACAAAGCATTATTGTTTTTGGACTTAGATAACCCTTTTTAGTTGTCTTCCTATTTTCCTTCTATCTTCCTGCTTGTTATTGTCTATTAATAACTATAGTGATGGACAGGCTTCCGCAAAATTCGATTTTTTGCAGAAGGATGCATTATTTCAAAGCAGCATTGTTTTGTAACTAAATTAGCTTTTTTAGTTTCTATCTTAATATATTATACCAACCAATATCGATTAATTGACTAATTAATTTATGTTCTCATTTGTGTAGATATTGATCGGGATCGGGTTGATATTGAACTCCAGATACAATGTCAAGGATGAGAAGGAAATCTGTATAGCGAATAAGATTAGCAATTATACGATTGTTGGAATATTCATCGTGACGTCAGTGAATGTTTTCATCTCGGCTTTTGGCGTTGCAAACGCACCATCAACAACACCACCTCCCAGTCCTTAGTATGTAAAGCCTTCAAAGTGTTTACAAACACTATAATATGATCTTTAAGACATTATTGAAACTCGTTTTCGCTTCATAAACTAGCGAATGATGATGATTAGATATAAGTAAGTAAATAAGTAAGAGTATAGTTATTTTTATACAAAATTCATTTGAATATATTTATATCCATGACCTTTATATTATGATAATTGATTTAATTAAATAAATCTATTTTTCGTTATTTTTTATATTTGTTATGTAGTTTTTAGTATATTATTATCTTGCATTATGACAATACTATTGTATTGACTTTGTTTCTCTTAATTCCAGACTAGTTTCAATTTGTTTTATATTATCTTCAGTGGAAATTAATAGTTTATTATTTGTTGTTCACCTAGAGTATTCTATTGATTTTTTTATAAGTGAATGTCGACTGTTTTCTCTGTACAATATTATTAAGATTTTGCCATTTGAATTAAAACTAGTTTCGGTTGAGTTTCCTACTTAAAATATTTTTGAATGTTGTGCAACTATATAGATGCACATCTTGGAAATTTAACCGATGATGGCTAAACACAGTTAAAACTAGTTTTTATTTGAATAACAAAATCTTAATAATAGCATCCAGAGAAAAGAGTTGATATTTATTTACAAAAAATCCAATAGTTAATTAGTAATTTTTGTTTGCCAAAGTGGTTTTCATTTTTTTTTCACTTGAAAGCAATAAAAGAAACAAACTCTGTACAAGAGTGCAATAAATAAACCTCTCTAAAACATCAAAAATCTATTTTGTTGTAAAAAAGCGTTGTTGTTCATATGAGAACCCGTTAATTGGCAAATTGCTTACGTAACCACAGGATAATTATTTCATTATACGATGTATTAACCTCTTATCTTGGTTCAGCGAGTTAAATTTAATGAATTTTACTTTACATTGCAAATATTTATTAAAAAAAATAGCAATAATGAATCTGAATGTAATATATGTAGTTAAGTTTAATTAAAATTGTAATTATATTTCAAACGCAGTAATGCACCATTGCGTGACTGATTATCATACGAGTGTATGCGGATTCCTCACAGGAAGTGTTAAAACTTGTAATATCGCAATGTTGTTTTCTTTGTGATTGCGCATTGCAACTCAATTTAAATGTATCAATAATATAAACAATGATTGCTAATACCAATATCTTTGTTGTGTCGTGGTGAAATTTGCTATCAAAGGATGTGGTGATTGTTTAAACGTAAATACTATGATTTACGATTTTGTATAACATTTCTTGTCACATCTATAATATATGTGTAACAACATATTTACAAAACAAATTATCACGCGTGGGTTGAATTAATATTTTAATATCAGTGGGATGTATATTGAAATTAAAATCTGATTTTATTTAATAATAACGTTTAGAATTTTATAAAATTTAGACTAAATTACATGCTGCTGGAACAATGTGTAGGACGATTTCTTAAATATGATTCAGTCCATTTGACGTAAACAACCTGTTTAATCCTTTGTTTACTACAAGGTGCAAAGTATAGTTCGCGTTGATTCTTTGTTTTTATTAAAAATTTAAATCACTTTTACTTCCATACAATACATATAAATATAAACCATTTTGGAATGTTTGCTTTACAATAATGCAGTCATTTTCTCACATTTTGTTAATCAAATATTATAACTAAATATTAACTATAATACCGCTACTTTGAGTTTGCAAGTTTAAATCAATATTTGTTCGAACACATTTTTTTACTAAAGTGGAAGTTAAAATAAAAGTATTAATGTAAGAACTTGTCTGGAGGTTCAATTTGAAAATTGCTTTCCATTTTATTCAAAAAACGCAAAAACATGAAATCAATTATTTGAAAAGTAGATATTTGGATTACCTAGCATGTTGTCATGGGAAATGAAATGTCTTTTCTAAGAATTAAAAATCAATTAATTATTACTCATACATAAATTAAATAAAACACAACACAAATAACATTGAAATGTAAGAGTGGTAGTCTATCTTAGAACATTGTAATAAATAAAAATAGTGCTGCCAACTTACGGACAATAGCGGAAAAAATCTAGTTATTAGTAATTTTAAAGCAACATGCTAATGAATATTTTAAATTTCACATTCCAAATAAATGATAATTTAAATATTTTTTGTAATAACTTACATTTTTGCCTAAGTCTTTAATTGTAAATGTATAAAAATAAAATAGTGCCGAAATCTGTCAAAACAAAAAACATTTCGAACCCTATCCGTTTATTATTGTTTAGACAAATTGTGTAATTAATAAATTACTAGAAGAGAATATACATCATTCATTTCATATGTTAAACTAATCGGCTGTTGTTTTCTAATACATCATACACTCCATTATTGGTACGATCAATCAATTCACAATTATCTAACCGCAATCACATAATTAACACGTTTCAACGCCGTGTCTGGCCTGCTAGACAATGAATGGTACAAATGAATTTTATTGAATGTACGGTAAATTTACCTCATTACACATTTCAAAGAACAATTAGCAAAGATTAAACCTGAAATTTATGGCATTTTAACAGCACACACGATTTTAAACGGTTAATTATCTAGATTGAAACAAATTGTGTTCGCACTTAATCTATCATTTTTATATGTATGTATGTATTTGCAAGAGAAATTAATGTTTCTAGCGTTATTTTTAGTGCAAAATTGTATGGATACAACACATTTTGTCTAATTATAAAATCGCACATAAACATTACAATATGCATGAAGCGATTTTATTTATGTGGCAAATACATGAAAAAGAGTGTAATGTGTTTTATGACAAAGTAAATCTAATAATGCATACATGTTTTAGGTTAGCACACAAACAGAAAAATTGGTCGCAATCATGAATTTTGCTACATGGTCAGCTTTGATATATTGCTCTACCGTATCATGTACAAAAACATGAAGAGTTATGTGATCTTAAGACATTTTTGGCATTTGAATAAAATTAGCAAAATGTAAACTCAAGAATGGTTTGTCGGCTAGAAATAGGTAAGCTAATACAAGTTAGAGAAAAATAAAGAAATAAGCAACACATCTTTTTATTATTTTTCAAAGAGGTAAAGCATTACATGTAAAATTTGTACATATAAATATTTCTTGGAGAAACACTGGGTAAGAAAAAGTTGATATTAACTTGATGCCTGTAGAGGTGAAAAATATCAAACCTTAAACATAAAGTTATATTATTTAAAATTATGTGTAGCTACTAAGTGCTTTCCCAACAAAGGTTTACTTATAATAGCACACCAAGTAAAAAATAGAGCTGTTCTTACAAAAAAAGGGCATAATCGGGGCAAGTAAGCACCAAATCGATTTACAACTGAAATTATAAATTTTTTATAGCTTAACATATACCTACCCCTATTAGATTAGACATTTATTATGCAATACGATCGAAAGCCACTTTGGTAACTAGTTTGAAAAATTCTTTACTTCCGGCATATACAAATGTTACCTGATTAGGATTTTGAACAAGGTATCACGTGTATAACAAAAGAGGATAAAAAATTTGATTGTAAATCATATTGTACTTTTTGTTGGGCTGGCATTGTCAAATTGCAACAATACCTAATTGTGGTTTCCCATTATTCGTAACATAACCCTTCATTGCGTATTGTAATTAATATTGAGACTAGTTATAGACAATGGTGCAACTGCAATTTAATGCAGTGATATGTATAAAGGGTTTGGGTTTACATGTTCTTCCCGACCACAGTTGTAATAAATAAAAAATGACATGCGTTTCAAGAATGAGTTACTTATCATAGTGAAAAGAATTCAATCAAAAATTAATAAATTCAATCAGCTTTTATCTTTCTGTTAAAATGGTAGCCATGCAGAATTTAATTATTAACCAACAAATATGATTAATGATACCAAAATACATATAAACTATCAAAGATTTTAGTCGCTCAAGAAACGTTCTTTTTTATTACCCTGCTATATACAAATGCTCAATTGGCACCGATAACTTTTTGTCGATAGGTGAATTTTGAAAATACCTCAAGCGTGACTCATGAAGATCCCAGACCCTACTAACACCACTGGGTGATTACTTTTCTGGGAATACATAAGAGATTTTTAAGATTACTGAGCGCATAGAATAGCTGCGCTTGGGTCACCGACCAATCCATCGTGTTGTGGCAGCATTTCATTGATGTTGGAATGCATTTTTGTGGAATTTACTTATCGTTTGGATGTTTACACGTAGTGACCACATTGCAGATTTGTAAATACAATACTACTTGTAAGTACATAGTATAGTACTATACTACTTGTTTATTACAACTTTATAGTAATTCTCGATTTTGCAGCAGCATGGCTATTCAAATCGGTTATTGTACTCATATAATTATAATTAAAATTACATGCTTCATTACAATATGACAATATTAAATTAATAATAATTAAATAAGGTATTGCTTCATCCAAAATAGAAATTTTAGATCACTAATATTTACTAATTAATATTGTAATTGGAGAATGTGCTTATAATACAATACTCGCATTTAATAATTGCAAATACATTCAAACCTCTTAGACGAACGACTTTTTAGAGGAATGCTTGGTATTCTATTACTCAAAATACTCTAGTGAACATGTGAGTCAATAACATTACTTCATTTTTTAGAAATACTAATGCATGAACAACTAAAATAATTATCATCTGATAACTATATTTTATTACAAAATTTGATAGTTATTTTTATCTATGGACATAATATCTTTGTGTAAAATGGTGAGATACTGCGATAAATGAGGGATTCGCAATATAAACTGTTTTTGAAACTGATGATCTTTGCCATAAGAGGTTTGACTGTAATATTATAAGGATTTTATACTAAAATAAGAAAAACAACTATTGTTATATTAAAAATTACATAGCAGGACGTTGCTAAAAAAACTCATAAATGTTATACTCTATTTGTCAAAGTCTTACTGAATTATAAAAATGTTATTATATTAAAAGCAAATGCATGCGAAAAGAGGATTATGACTAAAATACAAAAGAATAACAAATATAAGCAACCAAATATTTATTAAAATGTTTCTTAAAATAAACTGACTGTTACTTTATTGCCAATTTCAAAATTAATAACAAGTGTTTTGTAACAAAATATGTGCTCGAATTCACCATGGATTATTATGAATCAAACTAATATTAAAGTTGCTTCTTAATCAAATTTCTATTCAAAACATATATCCAAAGGCAAACCGAACAATTTGTCTTTAAATCCGAACTTGTCCTTGACTGTTTGATCAACAGACGAAATATTTAATTCGTCCTAGATAAGTGAAACTTAATTTTGAAAAATTTTAAAATTTAATTAAAATTTATTGGATATGAATAGTCTAAATAAAACTTTTGGCACATGTAACATTAAATTATGATTATTATAAACATTATTAATTATGCAGCTATAAATATATATGGTTGCCTTGGCATAGAGCTAAAATGAAAAAAAAATACAACACAAATTGTTTATAGTAACATTAATTTCGATGAAGTACACCGCAAAACGCATGTTTTATTTATAAATTTATTAAATCTCATGCCGTTTTCATTCACAACGCCGAGGGACTCCTGCCCATAATTTTATTGCATCACATCATGGGTGCAACCGATTTACAACAACAAACCATTCAATTCGTTTTACGATACGTATCGGTCGATACTCCATACGTACATTAAACTACCGTTCCATCGAATAAATTATTATAATCAAATAATAAAGCAGCGTCTATTATGGCGCTGCCGCACTCAAAAAATGGGTTAAAATGCACTTGAAATGCGCAAAATTGCGCAACAACGCGCATCGCATGCAACCGCAATCTGCTGCTAGACTCTTGTATCGCTTTTTCGACTAAGACAAGTGTGCGGCGCGGCTTCTATTTGAATCTGATTTCATTGCTAATTAAATTAGTTTTAATGCCGCTTTTATGGCGTCTTTTGAATATCGAATGGAAATGATTTAATTTAGATTTATGGATTAGAAAGTGATAGTTGTTTTCAGGCTGTCAATTTTGAAAAGCTTGGTGTCAATAAACTCTTTCATAAAGCTGCGCATTGAATGTGTATATGTATAGATAAGAATTATGCACTAAAATATTATTACTTTATTCAATTCATGTAATTAATAATATATAGATTATATAAAATAGTGGCAGTTAATCAGAAGTTAATACTCTCACCTCTCATATAAAAAGAATTTTATTAGAACATACGATATAATAGTTTTAAACAATTTAGAATAAATATTCAATAGAAAAATATTGTATATTGTGACTAAAAATAATTTGTTATAGGACGTAGTTGAATATTCAAGTTGACAGCACATTTTATATAAATATATGCGCGCGATGATTTTGAAATTAACTTTACTATATTTTTGCTACAAGGAAAATCATAAATACTTTTGAACAGACAAAAAATATTACTGCTTATTTCAATAAAACATCGTTACAATTAATAAAATAGATTACACAAAATAGTGCAGTTAATCGCTTAATATATCAATTAAAAATGTTTTATTAGAAATGTTGTAATATCTTGAAACAACTTCCAATTGCTAATAAAGTTTTCACACGTAAAAATATTGCGTGATTAAAAATAAATTGTTGTAGGATGTAGTTGAAATATATGCGAGTGATGATTTAGAAGTTAACTTTACTACAACTAACATATTTATATTGTTTCATAAGTTGTAATAGAAATGTTTCTGATATAATGGCCGTGATGACTGTAGGAAATTAGTGAGTGTGAGCCAGCAATTTCTACTTTAAAGATGTGTGAAATCTGTTGTAGTTGCTATATTCTTTTTTTAATTTGAATTTGGGTATCATATGTATCGCACAGGGAATGGGGGCTTTGCATTGTTCAGTTGTCGAAGCAGAAAAAATGAATTGGAAGCAGTCGGTTATAATAAAAAAGACAAAAACGGTCCATTCAAAAAAGTCTTTCAGTTGTAAAGTTCTCATTCGAAGAAACATAGGTATAATATGTTGCAAGACTTGCATTAATAAAATTTTTATAATGATCTTTGAACATTTGTCTTTGAAGTAAAATATACACAAGCCCCAATCCAGTTTTACTTACTTGATGATGAGGTGCATAAAAACAAATTTATCACAACCTGCGCTGACAAAACCGTATCTGTTGTCTTAAAGCATTTTATTATATTTTATAAATTACTAACTACTGTTTCATAATCTCATTTGTCTATGCATAGTACGTTTCAGAGTAAGCATAGGCGACATTTTCAATGCAAAATTCAATTTGTTGTAATTATGTGACCAATTATACAATCAAACGATTGAGTTGTCTATAGTATATCGATTGCAAAATCGTTGCAGTGTGTATAATGAGGCGGCAAATCTTTTTGAAATTTCGAAGCCTTTATTGATCCTAGCCGCTTTTAAAAATAGTCAAAGTTATCATAATAATAATAATAATGCGCATAATTAAGTGCTTTTCAACCGTAAAGTTTGATAATAGTGCATTAATTGCTACGCATAGTTAAACGATAAACGCTAAATATATTATTTAGCATCTTTTGCGAGAGGAAAAAAAAGTGAAATAATAATATAATCATCATTAGTCAATAAATATCAAACGCGAGATAAAACATGCACGCCGGTTGATTATACTATGAACGATTTTACACACACATCAATATTAGCGTAAATTAAGCGCGCAGGAAATTGTTGTAACGCACACACGTATGTAGTACGTAAATAAATCTACACAAATCGAGATGAGATAAAACATTTATGTACGATTGATTATACTATGTGGATTTACACGTAAACATTTGGCGTGCAGATACAACGAAAATCAAAGGTAGCCAACGAAAGCTGAACAAACATTGCGAGTATCAAAGGAAATCACTTCCACCATTTAATTTATGATAAATCAATCAAAGATTTAAATTCTTTTATTATGTATTACATCATCATACATAGATAGAGGATTCCAATTTAATATAAAAATAGATATATCTTAACCATCTAAAGTGTAATAAATAAAATAGTGTATTTATTACTTACCGAGTGAGAAAAATGGTAATAATCAGAATGTACATACCTGTGCGATATCATCTTTTGTAGGTCCGTTATATTTTCTAAAGTCTCGAAATGACGTCCTTTGAGGACATTTTGCAGTTTTGGAAAAAGGAAAAGGTCACAGCAGCTGAAATCAGATGAATTGGGATGCTGGCTATTCACCTGACCTCAACTCCTGTTATGTTATTTCGGTACTTTACAAATCATCTAAAAAACAGACATTCTGATGACCATACCGCTTGAAGCCTTCATGGCTGCTAACAAAAGTGAGAACAACATCTCCATCGCTGTGTAGCTGCCTAACTAAACTATATTGATATTTGAAAAGAATAGAATCATTGGTAAATAAAAAATCATTCTCACTACTTATATGATAGTTAGACCATTACATTTGAGTAATATAAACGCAAAGTAGCAATTTAGCCATAAGCGGTACAAAATTTTAAAAACTGAATTTACTTTGACATTAACATAAAGTTTTAACCAGACAGTAAAAATTACCATTTTTGTGAATCGTTCACAATATTATATAAAGTAGCGTGAAGATAAATATAATTTTTAAGATTTAAATATTTAATAAATATCTTTGTTTCAGTATATAAAAACGTATTAAATAAAAAAAAGTTGCTTAAAACTTGACACCTTGCTAGCTGCAAGTAATAAAATAATTTTTGCAAAAATTCCATAAAAACATTTGCATAAAATTGTATATAATTTGCGAAAGCATAATGACGCATTATATTTTTCTATATAAAACGTAAACGATTTGGAAAATTTTATTACATTTTAAGTCATAAATTTTTGTAAAAAATATAATTATTATTTAATTTTAATTTCTACTCGGAATATAAATCAAATTGTATTTATATTGTAGTACCTAAATAAGGAGTAAGATTTTATAAAAAGATCATTAAAATTTTATCAAATTGGTTAATTGAAATAAGTTATTCAAACGCATAAATTAAGTTTGTTTAGCCACAGTTTATGCAAATCGAACTAAATAGTTCTTTCAATAAATTATCGTTGAAAATTTATATTTTTTATATTTCAATAGCGAACCCCAAAGATGATAGACAGTTTAAAGTCCATTAGACAACCGAATTATATTTCTTTGTATTCAAGATAAACGATTTGCAAAATGTTATTTCATTTTGAGTTATAAATTTATGTAAAAATATTGTTTTCAATAAATATACTAAAAATGATTATATTTTCCGTTTTTGCGTGGTAAACTATAATAAATATTAATAAATAGAACAAATTAAACCTTTGATTAGCTCACAAGATGAAAAATGTATTAGTTATTAGTGGACTAGTTAATATAATTTATAATTTTATATATTTTTCTAGCATCCCTAACACTACCTCAAAGATGATGGACAGTCCGAACCACATTAGACAAACGCATTCGAGATGATGCAGGGCAGTGACCCCATTTCACCAGCTTGAATAGCATAGATGCGATAATTGCGGCATCGCCTGCTTCCATAGTGTGCATATGCATACAACACACGATTATCTAACTAAGCCACCCGGCCCCAACAGCAGCATTTCCATTTTCACTCACTCGAAAATCGAGCGAGAGAAGAGCCACATCGTCTGGTGAGTGTTGCGACTGCCTGCCTACTGCCAAACGACGACTAACATTTCGCGGCGCGGCATTATTTTCGAACGCGCGGCTCTTCGATGATTTACCACATTCACACTTGAAATTGCAAGCGCGGTGTGATATAAGCGTGCCTCAGTCGGAGACGAAACAGCGCGCAGCGCGTTTGTGCGTGCGTTTTATAATATATACTTACACATATAGACTCGAAATCATCACCGATTTGGAGCGACGACGTCGACGCGCGTGTCTCTTCTTCTTCTGGCTTCCGCGACCATACACCTAACTGCTTTTGATCGGTTTTTGCGTGCGTGTGCACTCACGTTTTAGCACCTCATTCATTAGGTTAATGAGTAAGTGGTCTGGTTGTAGTTGTTGTGAGTGAGGAGGCTAAAATTGGTGTTCGTGGAATGAGCTATCGATGGTGCGTTTTATGAATGAAATGTACGTATTTTTTTCTGCTCTTCTCTTTCATTGCAAATACATACTTTATTTTAGCTATGCGCCTTTTTCACGCATTCAGGATTATATCACACATTTTAATTTCCAATTAATTTTTGCATATTTATTTAATTACCTGATTTTTTCTTCTCTCATTGACTATTGTTTAATTAACTTTTAAATTAACAGCGAATGGAAATTGTTTTCTATGAAATATTCTAAGCTTTGTTAATAACAAACTATTTTTAAATGAAAATCTTTTATTAAAAAGTATATAAATACACTTACTTATTTTTAATTTAACAAGTATTTATAAAAATAACGAAAAAATATTAAAAAATATAATACTTATTAGCAATATTTAAGTAGTGAAATTAATTGCATATTTTTAATTTTAGTAACCATTCTTTTACATTTTAAGAATTTATTTATTTAAACATTTTATAAAATTTATGAAGAGACAAAAAGTGGCAAATTATTAATAATTTTTATTTTATTTTAAATATTTTCTTCGTTTTGCTAAAAGTTTAAATTATTTGTGTTGAGAATTGTCTACCACAACTTTATAAATAAATTATAAAACGTGAAATCTCAAATAATTAATGAACATTAATTTTATTTTAATTGTAGTTCGTTTTCTAATTTTGCATACGTATTTAAAAAATACTTTTTGCTCATTATTTTATATAAATTTTGTAGACTGTAATTTTGAACTATCAAAATTGACAATTTATTAACTATTTTGCTTTAATACTAAATAAACGCTAAATTTTTTACTTAACTTTTAAATGAATAACATTCTTTTAATGAAATTTGCTATGTTCTAGCATAATATTGTTAGATTTGGTGTTAATAGAAATTACACGCGCTTAGCACAAGGATTTTCGATTAATTAATTGTGATTTGCATAAAGTGTGTGTCTTTTCAAAAAACATAATTTCTACATTTAATTACATGATCACACTTTATTTCAACTTAACGATTTTATGTAAAAACTAGATAACATTTCGAATTTATTTAATGTTTCCTAAGACGCATAAAGAAAACATTTGGTAATTTTAAATTGACAAAGTTTAATTAACTTTCAAAAAGTGTCTAATTAACAAAATGTACTGATGCCCATATATATAATATTATTTATTCAAGTGATTTTGAATAATTTGTATAAATACTGTTGTGCTCGTATTAAATTAAAACATAATTTCTCTATTTAATTACACGATCACACTTTATTTCAACTTAACGATTTTATGTAAAATGTAGATAACATTTTGAATTTATTTATTGTTTTTTAACGCGTATAAAGACAACATTTGTTAATTTATTATTTGACTAAGTTTAATTAAAGTGTCTAATTAACGAAATGTGTTAACGCCCATATACAAACTTGAATACTTAATACTANTAACATTTTGAATTTATTTAATGTTTTTTAACGCGTATAAAGACAACATTTGTTAATTTATTATTTGACTAAGTTTAATTAAAGTGTCTAATTAACGAAATGTGTTAACGCCCATATACATACTTGAATACTTAATACTATTTATTCTAGTAATTTTGAAGGATTTGTATAAAAGCTGTTTTGCTGGTAATAAATTAAAACATAATTTTTGCATTTAACGATTTTATGTAAAAAGTAGATAACATTTTGCATTTATTTAATGTTTTCTAACACACATAAAGGCAACATTTGGTGATTTATTAATTGACAATTTAATTAAAGTCTTTAATTAACGAAATGTATTGACGCCCATATACATACTTCCACACTTAAATATTATTTATTCAAGTAATTTTGAATAATTTGTATATAAATGCTATATGTTGTGCTCGGGATTAAATTACACCATTTCGCCAGTCTTAAAAATAAATATGATGCAAAAACTCAATCTTGGAACAATTAATTCTATCAGTTTAAAACCGCTTATAATATTTCGTTCAATTTACATAGCAAATTTTAATTGCTCCTTTAATTCTAAGACGGCTTATTCCAAATACGAACATAGGCGAGCACATAATGGATTTTAACAGAGATTTATTGGCTTGGTCCTTAAATAATTTATTAAATAAAAAACGCATTTTAACGAGCAGATGTTAATTCGTTGCAAAACTTTAGTTACTTAATGTTTCTCGTGCCATGAATTAAATAATATTTCAAATCAGCAATGTACTTAGTTAATTTAATATTGAAATCAGTCTATATGTCACCTAAAGACTATATTGATACCATTTTGTCGATGTTAATTAGGAGTAGTTTATTAATAATTTTGTAGATTGATTTAAGATTTAGAACGTATTCGACATACACTTACATACCTACCAATTTGATGTTTATTAGAGACTATTTGAAATCCTGAAGCCACAAATATTATTTCCTATCAAAGGATATTCAGATTCCGCAATTCCTCGTGCAAGTCATCGCTTGCTATTCAAATCAATTCGTTTTGCTCGTTATACGAGATATTCCTTACACGAAGATTGAGTTTATGCATACCACGAAGAAAATATGACAAAATAACTAACCTGTCACAAAGATATTTTTAAAGTTGCAAAATTTACAATAAAAAATGTATTATTTTTGTCCTACATAATTAATATTTGCATAACATAAAATATGCTCGAATAATTTTTTATCCAGTCAATGTTTGGACAGCGTACAATGTTTTTAAGCAAATTATGTGATGGGAAATGAATTAGAGATCGTTTGGCACGCTTGCTGAATGGAAAATCAAGTAGACGGATTGAGTCTGGTAGCGCAACAGCGCGGGAGCAAAAAATAGCGGCCGCTCATAATTGAAATACTTTAGTAGATATTATATTATAATGCAATCACATCAAAGCGACGCCTCCCCTCGTCAAAGAAAATTATATTCAGTCTGCTGGCAGGTAGACAAATTATCTCCACTAAAATATCTTATAATCGCTTCATATTTATGAAATGATAATTAAAACATCATTTATTAGTTGTTTTTCTAATTCTTAAATTAAGAATAAGAAAAATAAGAATTCAAGTTATTTTAAATATAGGTAGTGGAAGGTTGATTATTCTTTAACGAAAAATTAAAGATAGTACCATAAATAAAGTTTTTAATAAATCAATCAAGTCTCTTTTTGCTATTGGATAATTCTAGCAAATAATTTTAGAGGTTCAGAAATTATCGTTTTATTTCATTACGAATGAGATTTTTGTGGAACAACAATGTAAACTTTGCAAGAACTACAAAATAAAAACTTGAAAGACATCCATAAACCATACAATATTTTATCGTGAAAAATGAAGAGACTTCAAGTATGAATTGATGGAACTTTTTCGCATCTTTATATCTACAATAGTTTGAAATATGATATTTATGACTTATGGTACAGTTTTTTAGAAACTTTTTCGTGCAGTAGTAAAAACAGAATACTTATCTGTAAAACTCAAAAACAACAATATAAAAAATGGTAATTTATACACATTGCAATCTACAATATCATTTTTAGTGTCTTGTCATCGTCTAAAAACTATTTATCTTAGTATTTATGATTTAATATAATTTATATAAATTGAATTGGTCAACAAATATTTTCCATCAAATTTCATTAATGTTTTAATTAGTCATAATTTTTATAAATTTATAAATATTTTGATTTGTCACGATGCAAAAATCATTTATGGTTTAATGCAAAACTATTATTTTATTTCTTAATTATAAATTCTTGTAATTATCCAGAAGTCATTTATAGAAGTTTTATGAGAAAATTAAAATTTTTATGTTTTGCACTAAATGCCTAAGATTTTATTCATTTGCAAAGAATTTAGCATCATACGATATTTTATTTTTTCACTAAAAGAATAATCGGGGAATATTAAAAAGTCTATCTATTATATTGTATGACAAAATGTTTTGCATTAATTACGAGAGGCAGAATTATTAAGAATAGACTTTTGGAATGTGGCTGCCACAAACGTGTTATTTATAATAAAAGACTACTACCAACAACAATAAAACTTATTTTATTGATGCGCTTTTATTAGAAGCGCTAATAGATTATCTATATAATATGCGAACTATACAATGGCATTAATCATTTTTGTCAACTGAAAACTTAAATAAAATTGTTGAAAAATGTGGAATTGAATTTGGCAGATATTTCAGCATTAAATTAAAATGTACATAAAGTTATATTTAGCAGTATCTAATTTATATTACTTCAACTTTTATTATATTTATTCATAAAAAATGTTTTATCAAAAATTTCAAAGTTAAAATTAGTACATGCATATAATTATGACGCTACAAAAATATAAATATTGAAGATGTAACCTATTTTAATTAATTCTGTTAAATATTAGATAACCAAAAAAGTAAATTAAATGTTTATTTAATATACCTACATCTAATGCGGTTTTATTGTGTTTTATCATGATTAACGTATTTCGCAAATAAAGTTACAGCTACATTGTTGTACAGGGTGTCACCAAAATTTAAAAAGATAAAAATGTGCAATCATTTTTTTAAATTAAAATAAATGGATCTAAATATTGAATAAAATATGTTGTATTCTAATAGTATTGATTTTTTATACTATTAATTAACTTAAATTATTTATTATGGATAAAAATGTGCAACCATTTTATTATTTTTTTAATAAAAAAATGACCTAAATATTCAATAAGGGATATTGTATTCCAATATTTACTATTGCTTTTTTAGAGCATTAATTAACTTAAATTGTGCGATGTTAAAGATTGTGTTTGTAAAATTCAAGTTTCTTGCAAGACAAAGTTTAAGTAGCAAAAATAAGATATGTTTTAAATTCGTAGTAGAAAATTTTAATGAGATATATCTAACTTATTATTCTATCATAGTTAATTTTGCATTGAAATGAAAACTAATATGAAATTAATATAGTTAGTAAGAAGCATCTCATTTTTCATAATTGACAAATTATATTACTCTTCAAATAAAATATTATCAAGTAAGCGTGAAATCGATTTTATGCCCTCACTGCGGGTATTTCTAATTCTAATACACTCAAGTATAATAAATGTACACACAAACAACATATAACAGTATACGTACCCTTGAAAAGAATATCTCAATCGAAGAACTAATAGAATTTGTTATTAGTCATT
Source organism: Adinopsis sp. GC000173 (assembly GCA_030264715.1). Lineage (NCBI taxonomy): Eukaryota > Metazoa > Arthropoda > Insecta > Coleoptera > Staphylinidae > Adinopsis > Adinopsis sp. GC000173. The sequence goes on along the minus strand of JARJDW010006225.1, from coordinate 8,103 downwards.
AGGTATTACGGTTTAAACCAGTGAGTTTCAACTTGTGGCGAGTTGGAGGGTATAAGTACTGAGGTGGGCGAACATATATAGAAATAAACTCGTACAAAATTAAAATATATTGAAATTGATTAGGGAAATGAATTAGGGAGGGGTGCCATGAAAATTGTATTATAAATAGAAAGGTAAATCATATTGGACAAGCATATTAAATATAAAAACAATTCAATAAATAAATATAGATTTCAATAATAAATATGTGAGGGACAACTAAATTTATAAATATAGTTTATTGCAACAATACAAAATATTGATAGATAGTGTCTCTCTTATATGCAATGAAATTATTATAATGTAAAATAAGATTCTTTAATCTGCCTCCTCCATAGTGGCATAGCAATTATAATACCAGTAGGGCAAAGACTATTTAGAAGATTGCCAACATACCCAACTTAATGGAAAATAATATAATAATAATTATAGGGGAGCAACTATTTTGGAATATTAAAAATATACTATAACAAAAATTATGAATATTATATTAATAATCGGAGGACGTGGATACCTGAAAAGATTGAGAAACACTGCTTTAAATACAATAATGCGAAATGAATGATTGTTTGAAACGGTTGCCAAACTCGCGTAGGTTTAAATATTTGCATTTTTTTTGCAACTGAAAATTAACCTAATTGAAACACCGAACGCTAAATATCCGATAACTACAACACGACAAAGAAACGGTGCGTTGTTTCATATATAGGTAGTACAAAAAAAGAACAACTTGGCGTAACCTCTTTTTTTCATTTTTCATACATATTTATAACGATTAGAGTGTGCAGTGTATAAAAAAATCGACGTTTTTTGTCCGCGCACCGATTTACTAAAAAGGTATAGTTTGATTGAAATTTGATTGATTTATAAACACAATGTTTCATGTACAAAAAAAAACGACCTCGAATGTAGTTGTTGTTGATTTTTTTTTTATTTTCGCAAAACGAATGCACGCTTGTGTATAGAGTGTATATTGTATGTTTTTGTACAAATTTGGAAAACAACAACATTTATTTCGCATGCTCAAATAAAATCGCATTGCAACATAGTTCGTTAACATTCCTATAAACTCAGCGTTTCCCATGCTTTTATTTTGATGGTATTCTTGAAAAATTTGGATATTTTTAAGGAAAATCGAAATTATTTAATATAGATATTGAAGAAGTAATATAAATTATATTATTTTAATCATTTTTCGTGGAGCATTTTTTTAATTCCAAGCAAAATACCAGTCGGAAAACTGTTTGGGAAACGCTGTAATAACTATTGTAATGTAATTAGCGACGAAAATAGATAATCTATATTTGGCAATATATACATGGGTGGTCAGAAAAGTTTGAAGCTTGCTTATAATATTTTTTACAATTATTTAAGTTTTGATTTTCTGTTTTTGTGTTTAATTGGTGTCTTTTGCGTTGCCTTTTTTTCATTTTTTATCTTTTTTTAAATTATTTTTGGTCGTTATCACAATTTGCCTCTATTATATTCCAATGCTTTATTGTTTCTTTTATAATTTATGTAGTTTTCGGAAATATTCTCTTATTGTCAACGTTGTTTGTACTTTTTGTGAAGAAATGAAACAATAATTGTGTCAAAATATCAACAAAACATTTCAAAAATAACGAAGAAAATACAGAAACAATCGACAATTTGCAAAATGATGAGAAGACTTGAAACTTTCCAGATCACCCTTGTAAAAATTGTAATAAGTTGAAGTATGAATTTATGGAATCAGCTTCTAGTAAGCTTGAAAAATTTATGACTAGAAAAGTTTTGAGTCTGATAAACCATTAAGATATGCCATAGTGGCAATATAAACAAACTATTTAAAACATGAAATTGCATTGCAACATATGAAGTTCGTTGACGTTCCTCTAACTAAGTAACGTAATTAGCGACGAAAAAACAAATAATTCATTTTGCGAAGCGAATCAAACAAAATAAATATATTGTGTAAGTCTAGACATTTTATTTATTTTTTAATATATTATTATAAACGGTAAAGTTCATTACACTGACGGATAATTAGTCATATCTCGTTGAGAGTTTTTCCCAATTATTTAAGTTTCACTATACGTGGTAGCGACGACGGTGGGAGACTTTTTTCTTAATGTAAATAAATCGCGAGTAAAAATAAATGAACCACTTCCTCTCTCGCACCCGACAATATAAATAAATAATTATGCGCGTTGTTGCGACATAGAAATTCAATTAATTGAATTTAATTGTTTTTAATTGACCGCGAAACGACTTGCTGCTGCAGCGTACGGTACGGTTAATGAATTTGTACGTACGCGTATTTTTGTTATGATATGCATTTTTATCGCGAATTGTATCAAATTAACAAAAAAATTGTTGTTAGGTTGGTTTGTTGTTAAATTTCGTGGAATGCCGACCTCAGCAAACAATGCAAAAAAACTGTTTTAATGCTGATGATCTATTTGCTAAACAGCGCAATTAGGCGCGAAAACTTTGCGTAGATTTATTATCATAACTCGTGTTATATTAAATATTAAATATAGAACACGCGTTTAGTCCAAAATTAATTAAGCTATTTTTTGTCGTGATAATTTAATGGACTAAATAATTAAGAGTTAATTTGAATATTGCTTATAACTATCTGTCATATAATTATTATTTCATTATTGACAACTTAAAAGCTTAATTATTAATAATGCAAGTGTTTTTTTTAATTATTCAAATACATATTTGCATTTTAATTTAAATAAAAATTAATTTAGTCACACAAAGTATTTGAACATTGCTATTTTTTTAATAACTATATGTCATATAATTATTATTTAATTTATTTATAATTTAAAAGCTTCATTATTGATAATGAAAGTGTTTTTTAATTATTTAAATATTTTAATTTACAAAACATATAAAATTAAGTAGATATATTATTTAATTTAATGCGATTATATGTAAATTCTAAGGAATATTTATAAATATTTGTAATTTATGAAGCATAAACATTAATTTAAATATTGTTGTGTTTTTTAATTTCTTGAGAACTTAAAATCTTGAATATTGAATATTTGTGTCAAGTAGATACCTATATTATTTAATTTAATGCGATTATATGTAAGTTCTAAAAATATTTATGAATGATTGCATTTTATGAAGCATAAAAATATGTAATACAGAGAAAAGGGTACATGATATCTATATTTATCTTATAATTATGCAAATCAACAAATTGTTTTATAATTTTTCACAAATATTATTACGAGGAATGATAAAAATGTTTAAGTAGATATGTATTTTACATTAATTTTAAACTATTTGTTAATTTTATTATGAATATGTTAAGAAATGCTAAGGAATTTAAATTTTTTTTCCTCATATAACAAAATTTAAAGAAAAATAAGTCAAAGATCTTAAAGTGGGGATTACAGGTGGCCACAATAGGAATTAAGAGGATTTAAAAAATATACGAATATCGGAATGAAAATGCTTTCTTACACAAATTCTTTCCACTGTAGGCTTCTCAAATACTGATTTTTAAATTTACTAATAGAAATGGTCTAAACATGGGATACCATTTACATTTTATTGTTTGTGAGCACAGCCTTATAGCATTTTCAACAGATAATTAGCTATAAAGTACTTAAAATATGTTTAAAACCGATTGTGGCATTTATTTGGAGATATTTGGACTCTAGCTTCTATTTAGACTGTCTCTTCTTATCAACTGAGTCATTTGTGAACCTAACCACATTTAGCAATACTAATTTCTTAGGTTTATATTATTAATTTGGATCTCTTACATTTTAAAAATCATAATTCATATAACTAATAGCATGTCTCCTCGTTCTGACTTATTATCACCACCAATTTATATTTAGCCTTTAAAATATAAGTAATACCCATATCTTTGCGCTATTTTTATCCATCCACATATACGCCGAACAAATAACTCCGTATTTCTTATTTTCTTTCTCACAAAGCAAAATCAATTTCGTTGCAGATAATACATCAAAGTGGCGAGAGGCAGCATCTACTACTACACTCAATACTCAAACTTCACTCATTAGCACGCCGCGGCAGCAAAAAATGCGACAACCAGCGCACGTCTTCTCTTTGCAGCAGTTCATTAACGCAGCGTTGTTATTTAGCAATTTAAATTTCTTATCGACAATAACAATAACTCATAGATAACGTAAAACGTCGTCCCCCACACGCGCCCGAACAATTTTAAGTGTTGCGATCAATCAATGGTAGAGCAATATAATGTCTGTTTAAAAACTATTGAATAATAATTTTGTTGTTGTGTATATGTGAGTTTTGTTTGATTTTTTTTATATATTCGTTCGTTCGTTCGTTATACATTTTGAAAGGCAGCCAGCGATTTTGGACTCCAGCTAAAAATATAATTTATGGGCGAAGTCGTAAAAAATGTGGTGTTTAAATAAATCGTATAATCGTTTCAATAATAAAACACGAACGCTAACCACATTCGAAAATCACCGATGGCTGAAGTGCACGTTAATTAGTTTGTCTGTATTTCTGTGCGTGTTTCTAATCTGTTATTTCTGTGCGCACAATTTGGCCAAAAATAGACAGCAGCAGGACGAGGAGGAGCAGGAGCGATTGGATGCGGTGACGAATTTGACTGAAAGACGTAGAAACGGTGATTGGATCGACTTCGATCAACAAATTCTAGGTGAGTTACTTTTCCAAACCATTGTTTATAGAATAAGTTTTAGCATTAGCAAATTCATCCATAAATTGCGCCTGAAAAACAATTTTCAGTTCTAACATGACGATTTTAATGCATATATTGATGAAATGTGATAAAACTATGGAAAAATCTGAAAGTTTTTAGTAAATTTATCCAGACTTTACTCCTGAATTAAAACTGAATGTTTTATTAGCATATTTTTTAATTTTTAATAAATTTAAAATTGAAATAGGAGGCAAATTCAAGTTTGGCAACATTTAATTTTGAATAGTCAAAAATTCATAAAATATTTTAATATAAAATATATACAAAGTATCACTTCCTGACAGCACAAATATATGAGCAGCTATTTCCAACATTTTCATTTTGATATCCCAAGGAAGTTAAAAAATTGCCCCAAAAAATAAAGTTCGAGTAGAAACCACAAATTTAATAAATCTACACATCTTAGGGCTTCTATTTGGGACGCTATCTGAAAAATTTAATATGCCATAAGAAAAAGTTTGAGAACCACTGTTATACCATGCGATTATCAATCTAAATGTTGATATTTCTCATTAATATATTGCTTACAGCAATAGTTATATCGTTTCTTGTCAAACTAATGTTTAGACAAATTGATCTGAATCAAGATTTTTGACAAGATATCTTTTTAAAATTGTTTAATTTAAAATAGAAAATAATAGGTTTTAAATTAAAAATTGGCAAGATTGAATTGTGAAGCATTGAAAAGCGATAAAACATTTTAATAAATAAATTTGAAACATTTCTTGGTGAAACCACAAACCTATAAACTATTAATATGCAAAGTTTGTGATTGCCAATCTAAATGTTGATGTTTCTCATTAATAAATGTACACTTACACATTTTTTAAATCGAATTTTTGGCATATTTTAATAAAATGCTATTACTGAATAATTTGTCTAATAGTTTTTTCTTTCTATTAAAGTTATAAATAGTTTTAAAACAAATCTAAACTTGAACTGACTATAGGTTAAAAAGTGACCCTTCTGAGACTTTTCACTATAGCCTTGCATATTATTCTTGTTGTTTTAATTCAATTCACAGCTGCAAAAACAATCTTTGTTTACAAAATTAATTTTTTTATAACTTTAAACGTTTATGGAGATTAATTAACATATTTTTAATCTAAAATCTAGCAAAATCAACGTATTTTTCATTTATTTTAAAACACAAATATGATGATACAATGTCAACAAGATACTTTACATATATTTTATACTTTTATTTTTAAGTTTACATAATAATTAATTGATGTTTTTATAATTAAGAATAATTGAATTATTTAAATATTTAGTTATTTTTAATGATTGCAATTAATTAAATTTGTCTATCTTAGAAAATATTTGTAATATATAAGATTTCAATATTATTCAGGTCTTAGTAGGTACAAAAAATATAGAGAATTAAATAATTGAAAATACTTAAAATGCTTATAAAATTCGTAAATAAGAGTATTTAGTCGCTTATTTTATGATAATTTTCTTTGCACGTTTTATAAAGTTTATATACCTACTTGCAATTTAAAATATAGTTTACTCCAGATGATTAGCGCTAATTATGGGTTGAACCAGCACGAATTATCAAAATTATATTCTAAAATGCAAACTATTACACATAACTACGCAATATTTTAGTTTATTTGCATGAATCGTTTAATGTTCTTTAAAGTCAATTGGATTTTTTCTAAAAGTCATTTTGTTGTAATACTCTAATTCCTATTGATCGATGCACTTACTCAAATTTCTGAACGGATAATCTGCAGAATGATAATTAAAAGTATAGAGTACAATATTACCCCTAATATTTATAATTGTAACTTAACAAAAATCTTTTAGTAGGCTTAAAAATTGGGCATTTTTTATTGAAACATTAAAAGAGTAAAAAGTATTTTAACACAAATTAAACTATTCGCGTATTACAAAATATAGAAGTAAATAACCCTCAGCAGAAAAATTTTATGCAGATATTTGACATTCTTTCAGTTAATGCAAAAACACTAAAAATTTTATCTTTATCAAAATATTAGTGCAACTTTACACAGATGCGCAGTTTAACATTGATGTTTTATATAACATTTGAGTGACAGACAACATATAAAGAAAATTAATTAATTCTTATAATGCGATATAAAAACATTTTATACTTATTTAAATATCAATAAAACGCAACAAAATAATGCAATTTTAATGCAACATTTATTGCCGATTGATAAATTAATTGAAATATAAATTTTTACGAGTATTCTATTAGAAAATCGTTTAGTATATTATTATTCAATAGTATTTTCAATGGAAATAGTTTGATTTATGACGAAGTCGAAGTAAAATGAAAAAAAAAACATGCTTGTTCACGTTGGTGTAAACGCATTAATATTACATGTATACATAATTATTTAATTTAAATGATATTGATCAGTAAATTGATTTTTCACCTTCTTGATAAAATGAATGCGGCAAATTACAGTGCAGCATAATAATGCAGCAAAAATTGGCTAATTTGCATGTTAAATACACTTCTCGTTAGCCAGTTCCCTTCATTTTCCCATCAACACATTTCAAATTTTAATTCAATGTTAAATTCATCATGAAAACGATAAATACAATAATAATAATCAGCAATTGCTGATTATTAAAATTTTGTTCATTTAGTATCGTTTTGCCATAAAATTGTTGATAAGTTTCTTGAGTTTTTTTTTTCGAAAAAAATGTTTTGACTTTTAAATTAGTCATTGAGATTAGATATAGAGTTTAACATAAATAAACATAAATTTTTAAGGATTTATCAAACATTTTGTAAGAAATTATTGTTTATTTGTTTAATTATTTATTTTTTTGGGTAAATAATTTTTTTCTCGTTATATTAATAACTCTGCAATTTGTGAATTAATTTTTTTTTCGTACATTTACTATCAATATGCTAGCTCATTGAGCGAAACTTACAATGTTGAACGAACGTTTTATCTAGGTTGAAAAATATGTGACATCCAAATATTAATATTACGATATAAATAGATTTAATTCTAATAGAAATTATTAATATTGGGTTGGCAACTAAGTAATTGCCAATTTGTTCAATGAAATAAGAGTTTTCCTTTTTAATGGAAAAAACTTTAATCTATGAAGTATTTTCTATTTTGTGCGAAGACCTTTTGTCATCTTTCTGATGATGATTTTTATTTCATCGTCATTAAGCTTAATAGTTCGACCTTAACGTTGGCCATCTTTAAGAGAAAAATCGCCAGAACAGAATTTTTCAAAACAATTTCGGCATTGCCTTTCTTTAAGGGCTTCATCACCATACACATTGCCTAACTTTTTTGCGGCTTGCATTGCGTGCTTTCCTTTACAGAAAT
>JARJDW010006223.1:0-12683 GCA_030264715.1 Adinopsis sp. GC000173 | reverse complement strand
TTACATCTGCGTTTCTTAAAATTTGTTCGAAGCGTTTTGGCTAGTTTTTTAGTTCATTATAGGAAATCAAACGTAATTGGTTCATGAGCCGCTTCCAATGTAGTATAGACTTTGTATTCTGTCTGTGCTTCCGCCGGCGGCCCAGTAGGAATTGCAGGATGTGTTCCGCCTGGGAGACAATGTTATAATATAGAAATGGACAATTCTTTGATCTATGTCAGCTCCATATGGAACTTAATACTCCAGGATAAGGAAAACCATATCTTTTCTATGCGACATTTACAGTTCGTCGTTTATTTTTGTTTAGAGAGAAAATCAAGATGCCAAAAATTCACTGGGCGTTTGCTTTAACTAATGACGTAACTTCGTTCACAAGAGTAGGTTAAAAAAGCTTACAAGCTTTCTTAAAAAATTGTGTCAAAGTCGATGATTATGTTGAGAAGAATAAAATTATGCATTTGTGTTAAAAAATTAAAATAAAACATAATTCGCTTTTACATTTGTTATTTTCTCGAACATCTGACTGAATCGAATTACATGTACCTTACTATTATTCTACAATAATACATAAATTTCAAGTTTTACCAGATATCATTTTTCGTATGTTGTAAGCCGGCTTCATACAGTTTCATTTTGGGACTCATATTTTCTATCTTCGGGTACGTGTATGTGCGTGTTCCATATGGAACTTAATATTTCAGGACAAGAAAAACCGTATCTTTTCTAACTACCTGTATACCTTTTTAGAATTTGACAATAGTAGAGGACATTTCCAGTTTGTTGTTTATAGAGAAAACCAGGATGCTAAAATTCACTGGGCGGTTAGATTAACTAATGACATAACGACTTTAACAAGAACATTTTAAAAGTTAACAAACGTTGGTAAAACATGGTGATCAAAGTCGATGATTATGTTGAAAAAGGCAACAAAATCAAGGCTTTGTGTTAAAAAATTGAAATAAAACATCATTCTCTCTTGTATTTGATTTTATATCTCTTTTTCGTATGTTGTGAATCGTTTCTTAAAATTTCATTTTATGACTCACATTTTCTATCTTCTAGTACGCATATGTGCATATACTTAATTTTCGTGGAAAAATGCAACATTAGTTGTTTTTAACAAGTCACACAGATTATGATGACTAAGTTGAGTGATAATTTGAATTAATTATATAAATATACACTGGGAACGCCGAATTACAATTTTGATTCAACTGTATTTTTGTTACTCTACCTACACTTTCAAACCACCTTGCTCGATTAACCACCACAGATTTCTTTATTAGTTTTTAGATTAATTTTTCATCTATCATTGTGTAAAGGTGTATCTAAATAACTTTATTGTAAGATGAGAATTGAATTTGTTGAAATGGATCGAAATAAAACTGATTTTTTTCCCGATAATTTTATTATTATACTACAATACAGTTTGTAGTGTCGCGTTTAAATGAAGAAAAAAGAAAAACAATCTTGGAAAGTACGTAGAGCGTAGCTCAAAGGAATTTTCCATAGCCCTTTATACAAATTTAATAAGTCGTAGTTTTTACACATATCTTTTTAAGTTACAAAAAATAATATTATTTTTAACGTGAATGTGTGTGTGGATGGCTATGTTTTTAACCTTTTTAAATTTTACAAATTTAGTATCACATATTTTAACATTACAGGCAAAATTAACGACTCATGGTGGTTTTGGAGTAATCAAATTAATAAAGCAAGTTGTTGATTTAACAGAACATCAAGTTTTACATACCTACTTTTTAAATAATTATTAGCAGAAAGAAAAAATTTAAGGACGTTCAGACAAGCGAAAGATTTAGTTGCGTCATTTTTTATTACAATTCGTATAAACTCACGATTTCTACAATGTTTTATTAATTTTTTATCACTTTTACTATAAAATTGCTGTTGCAAGTTCGGTTGCAAAGTACATATATTTTTATTAAATATTGCAACATTTTTGTGCAACAAATATTAAAAATATGTTTTAGTGGCGACAATTTATGTAAAAAATCTTATTTTTTGTTTCGAAATAAAAACTTAGCATTATTTTGTATTATTATTTATTATTTCTTTTCATTATTCAAAGTCAATTTAACTGTAAAATATTAATGGTCAAAATTGCCAATTAAACTGTACTTTTAACTCCTTTAAACTGTGTGACACAATACAATGTTTCGCGAAGGAAAAAGTTGGTTTAATTATCTAAAATTGTAATGTCTGTTAGGCACAAAATGTAATAAAACAGGGGTACAATAACAAATTTGTTTAAAATGGTTACATTTACTACGATAATTATTTAATACTATGCCCGCGTTACCCCTAATATACGCGTTCACCCAGAAATTTGGCTTGGTGGTGGCTTAAATATCTAATTTACCATGGATGGTAAAGGAAATAAATATAGATACAAGGATGGCTTGCTAATTTTTCGACTTTCTTTTTCGTGTTTTTTGCTGTTTTTCTTTTATACGTTTTTGTACTATTTCGCTACATTTCGTGGTTTTTAGTTCTTTATTATAACTTTTTACGGTTTATAACCACTTTTTCGTGATTTTTTACCATTGTTTCCGCTTTTTCACCATTTTTTGGAAGGAATGGAGCTAAAGATAATAAAAAAACTTAATAAAGTAGTAAGAAAGAGGAGAAAGGTCTGAAAGCCGGAAATTTATCAGCCCATCGACGTACACTCGTTTGAACTATTGCGTGTGCCACGTTCCATAAGATGGTAGTTGAACGTGGCACAGGTAATTGTTCAAACGAGTGTACTTCGATGGGCTGATAAGTCCCGGCTTCCCAGACCTTTTTTCCTCTTTCTTACTGCTTTATGTTTTTTATCATTTTTAGCTCGTTTTATTCCAAAAAGTGGGAAAAAAAGCGTTGATGGAAGAAAATTACACAAAATCAATGGGGATGAGTCGGCGACATTCGATGTGTATTCTGATGGGGTTGTTCGCATACCTGATTCAAAAGCGGATGCAAAAGCAGATGCATTAGAAGATGAAACTCCCGATAGCATCGCAAAATTTGCCGCAGATGTGGAGAAGGAGAATTCGCTTACTGATGCTTTGAGCGATGCCGTTGGCAAAGCAAGACCAGAAAATTAAAAATGTATTAATATTGCTCATTTTGACCTAAAAATAAAATCATAATATTTTCTTTTGTGCTTTTTTTCTAATTAGGCGGTGTATAATTATAGCCATAAAATTTTGTATATCTATCATACATAGTTCAGGGGCGCACCCAAGGGATGGGCTCACGGACTTGAGCCCCCTCCCCTGCATCGTCGATGATGACGGTGTTTATTGGCATTGGCATAGGTGTATAGGCACAAACGTCAGCCTACTTATAGTAAAATTAATCTAATTTAATTTTATTATGCCAATTATGTATGTATGTACTTACATCTCTATTAATTAATTATTACTACATGGTAATATTAAGTAGTAAGCAATTAGCAAAAGATGAGAAAGAGCGAAGAAATACGAAACAACGCAGAAAAGAGAAAGACGCAAAAGATAACGAATAACACGAAAAACGGCGAAAACAAGAAACTTAAAAAGAGGTTAAAGAGAGCCTCGAAAAAATGGAAAATAACAAAAAGTTTCAAAAAAGCGCGCCAAACCGCAAAAGATATAATCTAAAAATTCCAAAAAACCGATAAACATTGTAGAAAACGCAAATATTGAGGAAAAAGTGCAAAAATGCTTATATAATATAAAGAAGACACCTTACATATAAACAAATTTGATACAGCAACAGCGTATACCAATCCGTCCCCATCCGCATTACGGACCCTAGGCACTTGTCCCATTTGAATATTGGTGAAACCGGCACTGAAGCAAACCATGCTGCATTTGCAGGTATCAACACTTATTCGTTGAATTAAAAACAAACTATCTTAATTAAGTTGAAAACAGAATATATTTCAAAAAATAAAAACGTTAATAAAATAGGTACATAAACATATTTAGATAAACGAATAGATAATCTTAACAAAAGTAACCTGTAGTATAATGTAAAATAATGTATTAAACTATATCCGCTGCCGAACAAACTGGTTGCGGTAGTAAAGGCGTAAAGCCCATAAATAAATTGATTATTTTAACAAAAGTTTGCAGAGGCGAAGTGCCATTTGGACAAATTACCCGAGTAAACAAACCGCATGCAATAGCAGTTTGGCCCATATTATCATATTATACTGTAAACTTTCTATACGGAACTATGTAAAATATTTTCTCTTATAGAAGGGATGCACAAAGCGACATGATTGTCCCTCGCTTTACCATTTACGAAAAATATTTTGTAGACTTGGCAGTGCCTACCACAATGTCCGTAATCATGTTGCAAAAATTGAGAAACGCACAAATAAGAGATATTACGAGACACGTCATGTTTTAAACAACACATTAATTTAATTTACTACAATAATATATATGAATATAAAATTTTAACTTCATTATGATCGCTTTTAATCAGCAATAAATGCATAAATGAGCATTCGAACAATTTCTTGTTAATTGTTAATATACAATACTAAATTGATAAACATCAACCAATTTACACGTATAGCAAATAGAAAGAACTATAAGTGTAGCAAACTTTTTAATCTTTACAGTGTTCTTCAAACTATGTTCAGCGGAATCTCAGTGTAAAGCCTTAAACGTTCCACGGGTTAAAATAAAAACTGTAAGAAACTAAACATAAAATTTGCATGTAAAACATTGAATGAAAGATAAATGTTACAATTTTGGGAAAAAATGCGAATGGTATCCGGGCCACTAAAAACTCCTTTACTTATATTTTTTCCGCGCCGCAACAAAGTTTGAAGATCACTACTATAGTAACCAACAAATAAAAATTTATGTAATCAAGTAATTTTATCATAGATGAATTTAGTACTCAAGGCGGGGGAGAATGATGCCCGGTGTCGATACTCTATGCGCTCCTATGTCCATGAGTCTTACTTCCATACGAACCTTACGATTACCATTCAGCGTTATTTCACATTCGAATTTTGGGCGATTCTCTCCGCTTTCTAACAAAGCTAATGCTTTCATTAAATGTGTTTTGTAGAGACAGCAATTAGCAAGCTGTTCTTTTAGTGCTCGCAGTTCATCTTATTTCTGTTTATTATTAATTTTATTCCAAGCAAGAAATTTGCGAATATTCAACTGAGACAACAGATCAAACAATTCATCTGATTTAATTATAAAGACAAACTCAAGAGTAATTTTGTCTTCCTCCATATAACTTGCATGAATCTTACGCAAATCCAAATTAATATCAATACTTCTAGCCTAAAATTACACAAAAATATTTTAAATAGTATGATTTTAAGTTACTTCTTTAAGATATACCTGAGATATAGAGAAATTTCCATACGTTGGGATGGAACTGATGGTGCACTTATCGCCGGTCCCTATCTTCAATAAACTAACCTCGAAATGCATTTCAATAGCTTGAGAGGGGCCAGATTTATCCATGTCAGTTAGCAAATATAAATTAGTTTTAAGCACTAAATTATTTTTAGAGCCATATGGTTGAATTGCAGTAAATTTCCATTCCCTATTGGCGGAATAAAATGTTATGCTGTCGGAAAAAGGCCCGCGTTTATTGGATGCATACAACTGCGAGACTGTGAAATGTAATGTAAATTTCTTATTAAAAGGGTGGAATTCGCTTTCGTCTTTGTCCATTACAATAAATTCAATGCCCATTTTGCAATAGTAATATTAGATGCACTAGGTTTCCGTTACAACGTAAATTTAAAACTGAGACTGCTCTTCACACGCACTATTTTCACTCCTCGCGGCGCGGCGGTCTGATTATAAGTAATCGTGTTCTTATGACTTATCGCTAAGAGAATGTGTAAAACACATACAATATAGAATTTCAAATTGAAGATAACGTTCTAGTTAGAATGAAACGCAATTCGTGATTTCGCTGGTTAAAAAGCATTTAATCAAAAATGTAAATGATACTTGCGCTAATGTTTCAATTAATTCAAGTAGTAACTGTACAAAGCATATCGAAAGTTAAATTTTAACTAAATGTTTACAATATATTTATAATATAAACTACAAAATTCTTGACTATCGATACGTTTTTTCATAGGACACAGCGAACAGCTTGTTTAAGGCTCATACTTCAACATTTTCAACAGCCTCATCTTGCAACGGCGGGTTGCTTTAAATGAAGCGTCGGTTTGTTGTTTCAATACAATTGTAAGGTGGGTCACGAGGTATCACTGCACTGTGCTTTGAAATAAGGGTGTCATTGACTCTCTGTTTGTCCTTTTTAATTTTTTCTAAACAAATCATACATTTCTACGGTTTTTTGTCAATTTTAATGGAAAAATTGATTGCTTAACGCGATTCCATATTATATATTTGCTAACGCGAATGAGTGACGATCGCAAAATAGGATTGCACTTTATTAGCACTAATGACACAACTAAGCGACATACAAAATCAAGTGTGGGTGCACTTTGTAGGTGATATTTCTCACTACTGGTCTGATTAAATTAATTGGCTATACAACAGGGCAGTAATTCTCAACCTTCTTCAGATTGAGACACCTAGATTTTTTAAACAAGGCAATACCCTTTAAACGTTTGTAGATAAATTATAATATTTTGATTTATATATAATATTTATTTTAAACTATTGTTTTATAAGACTAAAACGTGTACAAAACCATAATATAGACTTCAACAATAAATTTTTCATTTTAATTTCATGATTTTGGCACGGTGACAGGTTTATGTGACGCTTGAGGCATCCAAAAGTACCACGGCACCCAGATTAATAAACACTGCAATAAAGTCTTAAAAACTACTTTAATTAAATTTTGGATACACCACGTATCTGAAACAAAACAAATAAATCCTTAGTAAGAAATTTTGACATTGGAAATTTAAATTATCCAAATAATATACAAAATAGTTGATTTGATTTTAAATATTTTTATGAAAATAATTTATCGACAATACCATAAAAATTATTTTTCTATGATAAAACTTATTTAAATAATCTAAATTAGTTAGATTGATATAAATAATTCTACAAAGCATTTGATTAAAATACAAATTAATAAGTCGAATAAAATTTACAAGAATATACCAATCCAAAATTAAATTCTTATTATAAACTATTGACTTATTTTCATATTAGCAATGTATGCATACCACCTACCGAATGTGAATGACATTGTTATATTTTTTGTTGGAAAGAAGTACAAAAATTAACGCTTTTAAAAATATTAATAAAATCTTAGTTGCAAAATAGAGAATATATTAAAATAGCAACGATAGCTTTTTAAACACGTCCGAACTATAACTGGGAAGTAACCCTATTCTATACACTTATACTGTTTCAAGCAGCTTCAATTATATCGAGCATATAATATCATATGTTTTTAAGCAGCAAGTATTGTAAATTTTTTTCAGTCTAAAAATATCTATTTAAAAAAAAAATTGGTTGTTTTGTGATATGTCACTATTCTTACTGATGAGCGATATATTTTTATTCACTACGATTTTGATTATAGTTGAGAATGATAAGAGTGAAACAAACAAAAAAGAAAATTAGATCTAGTTATTAATAATTACAGACAATAAATTAAGAAACCGCGCGAATTTCTGCAAGTTTACAAGTTTTTCTCAACTATTGGTCAATGTAGTATATGCCACCCAATTTACAACACAAAACACTTTTAGTAGAGTATAGGAGGATTAGATATGTAAAAAGCAAGTTTTAAATCAAGTTATGAAGCTTTAAGGATTATATTTTAAACAAATTCATAAAACACATTTTTTATAGAAAATAAAACATAGAATATTATATTAATACATTAGAAAACATTAAAAAAACTATTAATTGTATTTTTTTTTTGAAATCCAGCAATTGCAGTTCGACTACTTTACTTATTCGCTCGCTACAGATTGTTTATCAGATCCCTGCTGAATTGCCAACATATCTGCAACATTACATCAATTTAATATTGCGTTTAAACTAAACAAAATGTTAATACTTTACCATTATTATCTACGTCTACTGGCTTCATTACAAAATGCACCTTACGATTGTCATTCAACCGTATTTGGCAGTCGCATTTATCGCAACTCATCCTCTCCAGCATGCAAAGAGCTTCTTTGAAAATGTTAATATTTTTTTGGTAACCATCATAATAATCGAATTGTTCTCTGAATGCCCTCAATTGGGTCCATTTTGATTCCTGACAGGATGCATTCCATTCCAGATATAATGGTAAATCCAACTCAAAAGTTTGATTATCTTGATCTGATAGAAACACAACTTCAATAAAAATTTTATCTTTTTTAATGTAATCCGCATTAATTTTATTCAAATCCAAATCAATATCGAAACTTCGCTTCTAAAAGCAATCAATGCTTAGTTAAACATAACAGTAGCGATGTTAAATTAATAATTAAGAACTTACATATAAGTCAAAAGCTGCAGTTGGCTGGCACTTTACAGCTGTTTTTTCGTTGGATTCGACTTTCAATAAACTAACCTTGAAATGGATTTTACAAGACAAATCTTTATTCTCGCTTAATAAATACAAGTTAGTTTGGAGCACTAAACTATTATTAGCGGAATATGGTTGAGTTGCAGTGAATTTCCATTGAAGATTGCCACAATAAAAAGACACCGAATTGCTGAATGGACCACACTTTATTTGGCCATTCAACTCAGAGACGGTAAAATGCATGGTAGTACTGGTATTGTTGGGAAAAAACTCTTTTTTATCACGATTTAATTCAATAAATTCAATACCCATTTTTGCAGAAAAGTTTATACGGTTTCGTTCAATTGAAGCACGAGTTGGCGCGAAAGTGTCGACTATGAGAAACGTGATGCTGAACCAAAACTGAAATGCGCCCCTCCCGCCGCATATTTATTTACCTATATTACAATTATCGTTCAACTTATTTATGATTATAATAATCTGATTGTTTAACTTACGAAGCAAACGTTACAAAAATTACTTGGAATGCAAATGCTGCGTTCGTGTGATTTGCATTCTAATATTTAGAGAAATTTTCTACGTAATCAAATTAGCATTATTTTTTATAAATAGCACAAAATTATGTATTACCATCCCGCCATTTCTTTTTCACTTTTTTTGTCAATTTATAGCAAAATTAAAGGAGATTTGCAACAATAAAATATTGTGCTTTCCGAAAATGGACCGCACTTGTTTTGCTCATACAACTGCGAAACTGAAAGGTAACATAAAAATACGATTTCATTCTAAAATTCAATTTATTTTCGCTTCAGTCTTCATTCTTCACTCATTCGTTCAAAACTCAGTGGAGTGTTGTAAAAATTGAAACGTGTCTTTCTCATTAAACATTCTCACTGAATGTTTATATTAAAATTATCGCAGCACTATACGTTTTGTATATATTACGATACAGAAATGCTGCGTTGGTTGTGCCAAAGAAATAATCATTATGTATGTGGAAACCGAGGAAACTTATATCCAATTGATAAATCAATTTATTGTATCTCATTTATAATTCTTTAAACCTTTGCAACTTTACAATTAAAAAAAATCCTACTTTTAAACGTACTTTGATTTTACACACAAAACATAATTAATCAAATAATTAACAAGTATTTACATTTTTAATGAAAATATAATTTCATTACGATTTACATTCAATTTCGAAGAAACAGCTTCTTCACTCTTACACAAAGAGAAAACTGAAATGTTTTGAAATATATTAATCTCTACGATTTCGATTATAAATTGCATCCGGTGAGAATTCGTGGAGCTAAATAAACGTTACATTCTGAAAATTACCAGCGCTTTGAAATGTTTTCGGTACGACAACGAAAGTAAACATTCGCATTAAGAATTATTCCAGTTTGGAAATTGCCCCAAAAGTAATAAAAGTAAGACAACATATGTAGAATATGAAAAATGTATTTGCGGAAAAAAGCGTATCTAGAAAAATATATTATTTTGGGGCTATATATAGGTTATAAGAAAAATAGGTATTTTGTATTTTCACACAGGTTGATTTTAATCAACAGTACAGTAAGTCTAACCTGAAATGTAATTAATATATTTTTATAGCAAAATTAAATTATTAACATGCTTAATGTTTCTTCACCAATTTTGAAATAAACGACAGCAAATCGTTGATTTTTTGATTGAAAACAATAATACTTTGCTAACCAAGTACGACGTATTTTTCCTTAAAATTAATTAATACTTATATTTGAACGTAGTACTACTATATAAACCATGTAGGAAATATAATTATTCATTTAAAAAAAATATGCTAAAACATTTTTTCTGTCCTGGGAAACTCACTATAAATGTACAGGGCGTCAGAGGACGAAAATGCAATGAAGGGGATATATTTTTAAACAGGGCTGTTAATAATGTTTTCGTAGTAGGGTAGTTATTACACCTACATTTAATTAACTATTTGTATAACAACTCGTATTCATATATTAGTTCAATACATGTAGATTAGCTTCTAGAAAAGAATATTCTATTACTCTCATATTAAACACGTAAATAATTATATAAACATGAAACTAGCTATATTTCTAAATTCTTAGTGAATATACAACGTTAAAGAATAAGAAAAGCAAGTGAAAATAATAAAATGGTTTATAAGGGAACAAATAATTATTAATTCTTTTATTTCATTTATTTGATTTAAAGAAGTTTCTATGAATTTTACCAATTCATCTATAAGTTCATTACTTTCCAATTCTAAATGTTAATATTTTACTATATTATTTCCGACACTGCGTTTTATAAATACATATATAAATTTGCCTGGTTTCATATTTTAGAATATAAAAAGCGTTTTTAATGTAATAAGCAGTTAATCGAAATGAACATTAAATAAATAGAGTGAAATAAATTTTGGTAAGTACAACAATTGGATAGCGAAGTATTTTTTATATTTATTTTATAATATAGGTAAATATTTATAATCCATGCCAAGTGGATTGTTATTCTCGAATAAACTATTAATATTTAATATAATAAACAATGCTGCTTCAGAGCAATTACCATCAATTATTATGTATAAATATTTGTAATAAACATCTAATGAAGACAGCATAATTTTTTATAAATTAACCAAAAGCGTATAAAATTACAATCGTCCGGCCATTTGCACGGTATTTTTTAAACATGCTTTTAATGAAAAACTTTTTCTAGATTTTTAACAAAATTTAAAGCTCGCGTAAAAATATAAAATAAGTATGAATTCAACAATTCATTTAAAATCAAACGTTTTACGGATTGGAGTTACCTCGGCGCAAATTGAAATTCAGCTGAAGTTATTTTATTCGATTGGATATAAACAAATTGTTTAGTTAAATTGAGAGAAACTAGAATATATTTAATAAAAATGTGAGTGGATACAAAGAGATTTGACTGAGCTCAACGCAAACTGAAATTCTCGTAAAATTATAGAAATTTATTAGGAATATAAACAAATTGTTTAGGTAAGTTGAAACAGAACATAATATATTGAAAATTATAATGTGAGTAGATACAAAAAATCGATTATTTTATAATAAAAGTGAAATAAACACATATAAAATTTAATAATCTAATTTTCCAATTTGATAGACATGAAATTTAGCTATAAAGTTATATATATAAACAAATTGTTATTTAAATAAGTTGAAACAAAACAGAATATATAAAAAAATGTGACATAAATAAATATAAAATGCAATTGAAAATATTGAAACACTATTGTCGTCTAATTTGACAATTTGATAAATGTGATTATTTTACGTAATTAAAAATATTACAGGTTTTTAATTAAAGGAATATAGGAATAGTCCTTTCAATCAATGATATTATATACTGTAAAAATAAAATAAAAATATAGGACGATTATTGTAGAATAATAAAAAAATAACAAAGTATAAAAAGTTAGAGAAAATACGAAACAGTAACCACTTTGTGCTTCAATGGGCTTAATTTCCAAATGCACCTTACGATTACCATTCAGCGTCATTTGACATTCGAATTTTTCACAACCCTCTCGTTTTTCAAGCAATGACAGTCCTTCCATTAAAACATTGATCTGTTTTTTGTGGCCATCGCAGTAAGCATTATGTTCATTTAACGCCTTTAATTGATCCAATTTGAGTTTATGACTGGCAGCATTCCATTTAAAATATTCTTCAGAATTCAATTCATAACTACCATAATGATGCGTTGAAAAAATAAATTCTAACGTGATTCCATCGTTGTTGATATAATCTTGATTAATAGCATTTAAATTCAAATTAATGTCAGCCCTTCTAATCTAAAGATGAAAACAAATCAAGTGTATCTACACTGCTTTTTAAATTACTTTTTCAAAATATACCTTAGAAAAGTATAGTGATGTTGGGTTGGAACTGATGGTCACTTTGTCGTTGGTTCCAATCTTCAATAAATTTACCTTGAAAGAAGTTGATAGACCAGATTTTCCTGTGTCCGTTAACAAATATAGATTAGTTTTTAGTTCTAAAGTCTTTTCAGAACCATATGGTTGGATTGCAGTAAATTTCCAGTGCCAATTACAACAATAAAATGTTATGCTGTCCGAAAATGGACCCCGCTTATTTTGATTAAACAACTCCGAAACTTTGAAATGCAATGTATAATTACGATTGTTGGGA
>JARJDW010006219.1:0-13062 GCA_030264715.1 Adinopsis sp. GC000173 | reverse complement strand
AAAAAAAAATTCAAAAACTTGCATTCATTGTGAGTAAATCCAGGTCATTTAAATTAATTAGTAAAAATTTGCACAAAATTCCACGGGGTTGCGTTTCGCTTTGATGATAAATGAGAGCGCATAACAACATTTTTTCGGTTAGAGCATTGTGCCGGCGATGATTAAAACAAAACGACCTAATTATATGCCCGCGCTAACAATGGAAAAGCCCTCAAAGTGCGTTTTTACACGTTTTCCCCGCCGTACATATATGCGAAACGGTCTCTTTTTCATATTCTCGCACTCGTGCGCGCTTTATATATGAGCGAGGAAGTGGCCTAAATATCAGTCATATATTTTTTCAACTACTTATTTTACACCCGCCTGCATGGAATGTCCTGGCTATTACTCATTCCACTGTACTTTGCTATTATACTTGACGGGATCGGCATCATTTCAAACCGCGCTGACCTTAAACTTGTACAAATTACATGTTGCTTTATAATCAGTGACATTGTATTGTAGGTTAGGCGACATCAACCAGCGCTTTCAGACTCTATAAATATAACTTCTAGTCAGTAGTTAGACGCTGATGTTTGCAGTAGGTAATATGATGTTCCTTTGTGCTTGAGGATAATCATCAACAGATTTATCAAGTAAGTCATCGATTAAGATTGTGTTATGATAGAAAGTAATTTAAATATTGTGATCAGAATTAAATAAATTAAATCTTCTCAAACTTGTACAAAACCACACGTGATTTTGAATCTGCATTATAATCGCTTGAACCTTAGGTGACACTAGCCAGAAACATAAAGTAGCTTTTGGGGGAAAGAGAAGATTTCAATCTCTATAAATGTATAACGTGCTGTTTCTTTGTAGTTAATGAACATAAACATATTTTACAAATAAATCATGGATTAAAATTGTACTACTGTATCAAATTATTAAAATTCTTAAACCGTTGTCATTAGAATTGTTTATTAATTGCATTTAGTACACTAGCATTCTCTATTAATACTGTCGCGACGCATTTTAATGATGCGTTAATTCGATTCGGCGTCGCAAAAAAGCAAGAATGCGGTGGTATGCATAATTGACGGCGATATCTACAATTTTTTGTCCGATTTAAACATATCCCGAAAAAAGCGAGCCTAAGCCTTATCAGACGGCGCGCTCTGATTGAATCACATTGAAAAATGACGGCTAATCCCATTTTTTCCTCTCTCTATACTTTCGCCCGCTGCTACTCCGGCTTCCCTTCGCGGTGGTGTGAAGGGGGCCACAGCAACAACAAAACCTTTTATTGACGCTGACAAATGTAGAAAATTATTTCTTTTTTTTGCCTCCTACTTCTTTTCGACGATCGTCGGGGAAAAAAGGCGAGCGAGAAAGGAAAACACGTTACTCGGGAGTTAATGAAAGCGATTAGTTGCGTGGGACTGGCGAGGGTGTGAGGTACGGGGTGGATTTGCGACGATTGCGAATTGAACGCACAAAGTACAGCTAATTAATAAACCATCAACTTGGACATTTTCATCAACAGCATCATGAACTTAAATTATTAATTAAATTAAAATCAAAAGTAAATTTGTGACGTTTTAGTGCAATGCCATAAAAATAATGGCATTTTCTATAAATATAAAATACAAAGCGCAACCAATAAAACGCTAATTAAAGTCTTATCGATTAATTTTACGCTTTTGCATTGTATTAAGATAATATTTATTCTATTCCCCGCGCTAAATGTAATTTTTATTTTATTAAAAAAAACTTTATCGATTTGATTAAACAAACAATCAAACTTTGAAATTAGCGCAGCAGCAAAGTTAACTAGTCAGTCCTCAACGCCCAACTACTTCGCAAAATTAATTGCGACGACTAAACATTCATCACATATCATAACCGACAACAATTCTCCTCACATAGTATTCTTTTTTTTTTCATGCAAATCGATTATGAGTACATAATATACGACAGTTTAAAAAAGTATACACCCGCTACCACAATAATCCGATCACCTGCAATCGAAATTGATCCTAAGCGAATAAACAAAGCCAACTACGAATATCTAGTAATTAATTTGTAGTATGCCTTATTTCAATGGTACATCGCCAACTACGACTCTCTAAGTACACATTTACGCGTATTCCATAAGGCGGTGAGTTTGAAAAAGCGATCGGATTCTTGTGGTAGCGGGTGGATGTGTATTTTGCATTGCATTAAACGTAACTTTTATTTTATTAGAAAAGCTTTATCGATTTGCAGCGAATTATGACAATTATGCCGATTAAACAAACAATCAAATTTGAAATTGGCACAACTATTTCGCACAATTAATTGCGACGACTAAACATTCATCGCACATCACAACCGACAACAATTCTCCTCACATACTATTTTTTTCATGCAAATCGATTATACGACAGTTTAAAAAAAGCATATGTGTATGCGTTGTCATCAAGGCGTAAAAACAATATAGGTGTACGCTAGAGCAGCAGGATAATGCTGATCATGTATATGTGAGTGTGAGTCATCATTGCTTTTGTTCGTCCGCACCTGTTTATTATCCGGGGCTGCAATTAGCTGATTGGGTTGCCGATCGGTTCGGTAATGATGTGGTGGCAAGGCGCGCTGGAAGCTTGAATGTATGATGCCTGCCACGTGGATGTAAACAACCTGCATTCAATACGCTTATCATCCCTGAATTTTTGAAACTTTTTATTTAAAATTATGATTCTGGCACGTGAATGGATGTAAAACAGACTCATATCAGTTTTTAATAATACGCATCTAATTGGCCCTCATTTTGTTAGAATTTCAGCAAGTTGTAATTGTCAAAATGTACCTGTTTAGTCATACTATGGAAAATGGTTTGGGTAATAAGCTTATGATCCCCAAATTTGTAAAACTTTTCGTTTGGAATTAGTATTTTATATACACCTGACACGTGGATGGAGAGAAAACAGTGTCATAAGATATGAATTTTCCGTCATTNAACTGTCAAAACTGTAAAAAAAGAAGCAATGTCACAATATTCTTTGTGGCCAAGTTTCAATACATTTCTTCTAGCCGTATTTTCAAGAATTTATATTTTAATACATGAAATCCATTAATAAAACGATTTTATTGGTCCTCTTCATGCTCGAACAGAACATTATCGTTAATGAAATTTTTAGTTTAATCTTTTGCATTAGCACAAAATTATGAATCGATTCCTGTATGAATATTTAGATGTCTCCATTGCAATATTGCACAATATGTCACATATACTCCTCCTCCTACACTAGTTCCATTTTAATTACATATAATTCCGCGGAGATCGCGAGAGATCCGACAGATGATACGTCGCATTTAAATATCTTTTAAAATATTTGACATATATTGCTGCACAATTTTGCATAAATAGTGTTGCACATAAACATGGAGAAAATAATAATCTATAGGAACTGATTTTGCAATAAATTTTAATATAATATAATATGAACCGTGGTCTAAAATTCCCAATAATAAACCCTTGTTAGATTATGACTGTTGCTAATTTCAAAAAGTCCTAATCACTTGTAGTAATCATTATCGAACTTTGCCTCTTTAAATTCTGATAACTTAATAACTTTGGCATCGATAATAATCTATACTGATTTTGCAGTAAATTATACTATAATGTCGGTTTGGACTCAGCTAGAAAATTATTTTAATTACTACAATACATTTCTTTATGATAAATTAATAAAATCGTGGTCCAAATTCAACTTCATTTCCGATATACTATTAATTAATTATCGTAGAATATGGACCACTAATAAACCGTTTTCAGGTTATGACTGATGCTAATTTCAAAAACTCCTCACTCACTCGTAGAGTCGTAATCATTATCGAACTTTGCCTTTTCAAATTTCGATAAGTTAATAACTTTGACAGTGACTTTTGAGGTTATAAAATTCGTTGACTTGCACCGCTCAATAATTCATTGAATTTTTCAGTGGCATTGAATCATTAACGTTGCCACACCGCCCACCCTCCAAAGGAGTCAATAAACTTTTTCTTTTTCTTCAATGACTTATTACGTAGGTAGTAGGTATATTTTTTCTTGTATTCGTCCCGAAATCGATAACAATTTGCATAAATTAGTTTCCGAATGTTTTCATCATCAGCGCAGCAGCAGCAGCATTGCATCATGTATCGTTGTTGCAGATTGCCGTAGCAGTGCGCGTCTTGATAAAAATTCAATTAATTTTTGCGATTATTGCGTCGCCAAAGTTTTTTTTCTCGCGCGTGCAAAACTTCATTACTGCGATAGTGGATCGCACAAAAATATTTTCTAGGTTTTTAAATTTGGCGGAGCAGAGACGAAGCGAAAGAGTTTTCATAATTTAGCAGCAGCACAGCCAAACGAATTCAATTTAATTCAACATTTTCAATTTCCATTATGAGATGATACTGCTGCGGCGCTGATGATGATGATAATGATGATGCGATGCTGCATTAATCGCCGAATAAATATTGAGTTTTGCAGCGAAAAAAAAACGCAGCACACAGAATCATCATCATCGATCGATGCCGATGCTTTGATTTGATATTTGCCGTAATTATTTCAACTTAGAGGCGGAATATTTATTGACTGCGCGGATAAAATGCGATGATGCTAAATCAACACGCGGGCGAAAACGAATGAAAAACCAAAAGGCAAATATTTAGTTCAATTTTGATAGCTAGAATGAGATTGGCACGAAAGTTTTTGCATTTTTTGATAGTATAGTGTAGTAAGCCTGTCTGCTTGCGTTCATTTTATTTGTTTTATTTTTTTTCATTCGAAATTCATCATAAATAACCCATCATCTATTAGGTAATGTTGTCGTTAAATAAATAAAGTGACGGCATGTACATACACATATACAACTTACATACAAAATTCATGTTATCAATTTTTTTTTACTGAGAAACTTATTTGATGCTAAATAAATAATTGATTATTGATTTCTCTTCTATTGGACGACAGTCGTTAAACTGTACACGTATGTTTGTACATACAACAACAATTTTATAATAAACAATATGTGCAACTATGTTGTATATTTTCGAGCGAGAGAGAGAAAAAGTGAGACGACGTCGGCTCCTCCATCGGCCTTGAAAATTGATGAAATGTAGCGCGCAGAGAATTTATTTTATTTATTTTTTCGCTTTTTTTTAGATAACTGATGTGTGGTGACACGTACAAAGTAAATACAACTCAATTGCACGACAATCATTGGCTAATTTTCGTCGTCATGATCTCTCATCATTATTACGTAATCACGTAGCAACGGGCAATAAATTGTTTGGCAATTGTCGAGAAAATTAATTTAATTTGCAACAAATTAAACATAATTTCAATTTCAAAATTTTTTTGTTGCTTGGAAATTTTTGACGATTTTCCTCCAATTTTTCTTTCATGTTTGGCATTTTCCATCAAATTTATTATTGAAATTCGAGTAGAATCGCGTTCTTCTCGTTGTACAACCAATTTTAATGAAAATCTTTAAATATTTTGATATAAAATGCCACAAAATCGTCAAAAAATTTATGTTTAAGAATTTCGTGGAGATACTACAAAATAATCCGTGACACTAAAAATGATTTTCTCTCTTATTTTCATCATCTAGTTAGTTTTAAATGATTTGATTCCGGTAAGGCTTTGCAGATTCAACGCAAGTGTTGGTTCCCACAACACACCGATTTTTTATACAACATGGGCAATTAATTAAGTAATCTATATAAACTTTGAACAAATAAACAAAATTCTACTACGAAGAAAACACTGATTTGATGCATCTTAAAACTTTTAGCAGTGAATACAAAATTTTAAATTTCGATAAAAGCAAAACAAAACAAGAAATGCCTTCTTATACGATATTTCGTGAAATAAAACGAATGCGAATAATGTGTGCATTCGCATCAATCCGAAACTTTGTACCGTGTATATAAAATAAGCAAAATCGTTGAAATTCCTCGACTGTATTTACGCGAAATAAGCTTGTTGTTGTTGTTGATATGATTGATCGGAAATCTATTCAAATTGACTAAATACACACGCGCATAAAATTGAGATAAATCATATTTAGCCATTTCCGCGCGTCACGTCGCACCGAATGCAGGCAGGCAGGCAGGCAGGCCAGGCAAGCAAGCAAACAGGCCGCGCGCATTTGCATAACAAAACAGCACTTCCGCTCATTTGTCGCATCGATATTCAACATTTAAAAAATTAATGAACGGGATTTGGACGCACCCAAAAAAAAGAGAGGAAGAAGCGCTTTGGGAGTAAAGAAGGGATGATGACGCATTAATATTTAACAACAATTGACAGTTTTGTGTGCTTGTGTGTGGATACATTTGGACAGAGGCCTCGCATGCATTACCGGCACCTGTATGCCAAAAATATTATTTTTTAGTGTCATCACGTTTCTTAAACATTCAAATTTTTGCGATTCATACAGTTCTTCTCGATTTTCAAGCAAAAATGAGGAAATTCAATAATGAATTTGATGAAAAATGCCAAAGAATAAGAAAATCGTCAAAATTTGTTGGATATTGACACATTTATTACAAAACTGCAGTAAATATGCTGTATTTGCGTCGCCCGAATTTAAATACGATCGTTTAGCTTCCTGTTATGTATTATTGCTAATTCGATCAGCGATATAAATCGTTGTGTTATTGTACACGCGTGTATTTTATATGAAATTCGATGCGCGCGATCACCTCCACCTGCACGCATGCATATATTATTCCGTTTTTTTTCATTCATCGCAAAATTATGCTGATTTAATGCATTTTCAATGTCACCCAGCGGTGCAATAAAAAAATGGCAACGGCGGCGTCGAAACTTTACAAGTTAGATAAAATGATTTAAATTTGCAGCCTAAAACCGGGACGAATGCTACACTGCTGCTACTACTACTACGATAAACACACGGCATCGCAGCAGCGCGTTTTTACTTTCGTCCGCTCGCATGCACGACAAGAAAGTAAAAGTGTTTCACTTTTTTTGCTACTTTCCAGCAAAAAGAAGGAAGACATGGTTGTTGTTGTTGTTGTATTGTAAAACTACTACCCACGCATCAATGTAATCAAATATCGATTCGTTTTATTCAAACGTGTTAGCATTCCAATGCAAAATTAAAAGTCAATAATTGATCAAGAAAGTAAAAGTAACAGTTTTAATGCAGAAATTGAAATGTTAATAAAATATAAATGATTAGAAGCCCTTCAAACATTAAAAACAATTTCAAATAATAAAAAACTTACTTTTTTGTAAAACTGCGCATCAAAATAATCAATAATCGATTCATTATTCAAACTTTTTAGCATTACAACGCCAAGTTAAGTTGACCAAGAAAGTAAAAGTAGCTGTATTAATTCATGAATGAACAATTTTTTAAAGTACAATTATAAGAAAACATCGATTTTACTTTTAATAGAGTGCAATAAGCCCGTCAAAACTTAAAAACAATTTCTAACTAACAAAAGGCCTGGTTTTGTTAGCAAAACCACGCATCAAAATAATCAATTATCGATTCATTATTCAAACTTTTTAGCATTACAACGCCAAGTTCAATTGACCAAGAAAGTAAAAGTGGCTCTATTAATTCGTGAATGAATAAGTTTTTAAACATAAAAATGAAAATTGTATTAAAACATCAATGAATAAACTAAAATTTTAATTTAAATTCGATGATTAATCAATGACAAACACGTTGAAACCGTTCAAACCTTGAAAATGATTGAAATCGCAAGTATTTTAAAACGTTGTCGGTATGGTTTTTCAAAACTACAAATTCAGTTTTATATTTTTCCAATTGAAGGCATTATTGTGGTTATTGCAAAACTACGCATCAAAACAATGAATAATCAAACTTTTTAGCAAAGTTTATAATTGTAATGCATGAATAATTATTTTTTAATGCAAACATTAAAATTTTAACAAAGCATCAATGATTAGACGGCAATTTTAATTTAAAATCGATGATTAAACAAGGACAAAGGCGTTGAAGCTCTTCAAACCTTGAAAACGATTGAAATCGCAAACTTTGAAATACTACCCGTGTTTATTATTGCCTCATCAAACGTAACCTACAAATTCAATTTTACAATTCCTGCTGAGAAGAGAAGATGTTGTGATGTGGTTATTATTGTTGTAATACGCTTTAAAATCCATCAATTATCGATTTCTTCTTCAACTTGTTTGAATTAACCTCGACTCTTTTGAAATGCAGTTCGTGTGCATTTTTTTCAATTTTGTTGTTGCAATACTAATCAATTATCAATTAGTTATTCAAACTTTTTAGCATTTCGTCACACCAAGCTAAAAGTCAATAATTGATCAAGAAAGTAAAAGCAGCTGTTTTAATTCATGAATGAGTAATTTTTTAAGCGCACAAAAAATGAAGATTATAAGGAAACATCAATTTTAATTAAAAAATCAATTATTAATCCAGCACAAATTGTTGAAACTTTAAAAACAGTAGAAATTGTAACTGTATTGGAAAGCAACCCGTGTGCATTGTCCAAGCCAACATAACCTCCAACTTTAATTTGACAATTACGAATAACCTAAAAAGTTGTATTTATTGTTTTTGTTCAAACTTTTTAGCATTTCGACACCAAGCTAAAAGTCAATAATTGCAGCTGTTTTAATTCATGAATGATTAATTTTTTAAGTGCGCAAAATTGAAAATTATAAGAAAACATCAATTTTAATTAAAAAATCGATGATTAATACGGCACAAAGAGTTAAAGGAAGCCCTTGAAATCGTGCGCTTTACTTTGAAATGCTCACGGGTCCGTAGTGGTGTGTGCATTGTCTAAGCAAACATAACCTCCAAATTCAATTTGACAATTCCGGCTAACAAAGCATGCTAAATTCCAACAATGGCAAAACATCGTTTGCGAGCACAAAAACGTCCATGTCCACATATATACATCCACATACAGTACTGTAAAGTAAATGTAAAGTCTCGCTATGCAAACAAAAGTGCGACAATTCCATCTTTCAGCCCTCTTGCGTGAACTGGACACGCGTACACGATGAAAAGGTGAAGATAAACATTTAAACAAGTGACCTTCAAACAGTATTGTATTATTTTGTGTATATGTGTATGTGTGTGCGAGGAAAAAAACCGCACACATATACGAGAGAAAAAAAAAGTGCAAATGCAAATATGTAAACAACGATAACACGACGAAGCAAGTCGACGTAACATACCATATATATATAAAAAAATAAATAAATTTCTTATTCAAATCGATTCGAAATATTTTCCGTATCGATATATAGCCGTTGTACAGGTGATTAAATGGAAAAAAAGGCCTGATAAGATAAATGTTTTTAAACAAGTTTTAATATGCATCATTCGCTTGTTTATTTCGACACGCCCACATAAATTTATCATTTTTATAAATTATAAATTTATAACATTCGTACGAAATCGATTTCTATTATTTGGCTGATTGTAAATAAACGGTGAAAAAGCGTTCAAATGAATTTTATGATTAATTGTTTTCGCATTGTGTATATAAATTGTGTGTGTGGAAGT
Organism: Adinopsis sp. GC000173; assembly: GCA_030264715.1. Classification (NCBI taxonomy): domain Eukaryota; kingdom Metazoa; phylum Arthropoda; class Insecta; order Coleoptera; family Staphylinidae; genus Adinopsis; species Adinopsis sp. GC000173. The sequence goes on along the minus strand of JARJDW010006219.1, from coordinate 3,511 downwards.
TGGCACTTACCAATTGCAAAACAGTGTTAACCACTTCCCGATTCGACACTTGACCAACCTCAATAAAGCCAATTAGAACGGCGAATTTAAGTTTATCATTAACATTCATCTTTATCAGTTCGTCTGGATGTTTAATGTCACCCAATGGTGGCTTATTAATTTCAGCCAATTCCATTTTTGTCACACGCGTTTTCTATCGTACTAACGTCTAGTATTTTTAACTGTATCGATTAGTAACCTACACACAAACTATTCCATTTAACACTTAGCAAAAATTATATACGAAAAACACACCAATTTCTTGTTTTTCCATCACATGATTCTACGGAGAGACGACATTCTGCCATGTTGGAAATTGACAGAACGCAAAATGTTGACAGAACCGGCACCTTATCAATAATCGTAGGGAATTTTGTGCCCTAATGGTTGGCTGCGCTACAACACCACATGCATACAATTCCTTTATTTTATAATTAATATCAATTATTCATTAACTACTTATAGTAGTTGTACATCGATTTTTATTTAAATTTAAATATTTAATTTAATCTAAAATAATGACGTTTAAATAAAGCTTTGGATATCAAACACTAGAGGTCGTGAATATAGATATAAGAAGTATACAAATATAATGCTTGCTTTATAGTATGGTGGGTTGTATACATCAACATGTCAAAATTTAAAAAATTTAAAATTTTCAATTAAATTAATTAATAAATAATGAATGCATTATCATTCAAACAATGTAATTAATTTATTTAAAATGCAGTTTAATGATTAGCAATTAAAAATTTTATTCATTAAAAATTGCAATAAAAATGCAAATTGAATACTTGATCAAAGTTGAGGAAAGCAATAATTTTTTTTTTCAATTTAAATTGATTACTCTTATTATTTATTACTTTTGACAAAATTTCCCAGGATATCTATGACGGCATAGTGTATTTTAATTAATTGTGTATATTGAGATGTGGATGTAAAACGTGAATTGATTACCTTGAGTTGAAATAACATAAACGCAGTGTTTTGTTGTTTTTTTGTTGTTGCCTGTTTATTTGCGCGTAGAGTGTGTGTGTATGTGTACTTTTCGAAGAGCTTTTGCCATCACTCGCCAGCCAGTTTACAAACGCTCCTCGAGCAGTCAACACACATAATTAACGATTAAATTTATGCGCGCGTACGCCGTAAGTGAATGAACAAAAGAATGGCAAAAGTGAGCTGTAAGTTGCTGATTTAAATAACATTAACATTTAAAAGCCTCAACAATTTTATCTAGTCACACACCTACAAAGCCGCACATTTTCTAATTTATTACAACAATTAATAAGACATGAGTTATCGTGCGGTGATACGGTGGTATACCTTGAGATCTCGTAACTCAAATCATTATTAGATACATTTATTAATTAATAATGTTGCGATTTTATCGTCTCAAACTGTAACTCGCTTCTCAAACAGAATACGTGGGTGGGCCCAAAAGAAACCGGATTGATTTTACATTGGGAGAGACATTTTTACTTATTTTAGGCTTTTTTTACGCATTTCGGCTAGAGCTACCTCCGGAAAGGTAAATTCTATAATTTGCCGACGAAAACGCTTCTAAAATCGCTCGGAAAATGTGTAAAATACACAAAATTGTTAAATATTCTAGTTTTTCATTGTCTTTTGCATCTTTTGAGCAATTTTTGAAGCGTTTTTAACGCAAATTGATAGAATGCAGCCAACCTGAAGTGGGAAAGTCCATCGAGTCAATCAAATCTATCAAATTTGACATTTTTTATGTTTTCACGCATTTCCATTCGATTTTAGCAGCATTTTCTTTCTAAAGTATTAGAATCGAGTATCTTTTGAGTCCACTTATATAGTAGTACAAACTGAACTCGTATCTCAAGATTTTACCATAATCAATTTGTGATGATAGAAACTTTCTTGTATTGTACAGAAACAATTTGAATAATTTTTGTCGTAGTTTGAGCGTTGAGTTAACCGGTTTAGCGCAATTAAGCGAAACAATTACGAAATGTCAACGCGATGATGATTAATCATTAGTATAGATGTATAATAAAAATCGCATTACTAACGCATTATACATACACTGTTGGAAAATACGTTAATTATTTTCCCTATATGAAAATATGAATAATACGCTTCCGTTTGCATTAACAAAATCTCATTCTTGAGCTTGATTTTGAAGCCACCTTGCTGCTAATTTGCTGATCCACAAAATATTTCATGATTTTATAACGAATTTGATAAAAATAAACGATATCTAAACACTTAGATGTTTGAAAGACTTGTTGTAGGTTTCACAAAAGTATTTTCCCTCCTAATTTGGAGAGCGATATTGCAGCAGGAAGAAGTATTCTCATTGGATTCATTTATGTAACACAATCTTGCTTTTGATTTTTCTTACTTTACTTTTTTAGTTTTAATATATCATTACATTTCTAACTGCGGTAATGTGTAAAAATAACTTGCATATGTTGTTTTACTTCTGACGATGACCTCTGCTCGAAATGCGTCAACGTCTTTTTTGTTATATTTTACTAAAATTGTTTTTATGAAAGCTACAACTGGTTTGTCTTTCTTACTATTAAAAAATGAAGCGTGAATTTGATCATTTAATTAAAAATCTTAACAAACAAAGTCATTCGTGGCAAGGTTGCGTAAAATTTATTGGTTAATTACCAACAAATATTGATTAGTTTTGATTTGTAGAGGAAAATAATAATACACTAGTTTTGTTTACCTTTTAAAAAAAACCTGCATTCTTGAACTTGGTTTTATTGCGTCTTTACTCTTTGTTCAACGATCCAATCAAAATTTGAGCCACAAACGGGGAAGTTACATCCTCTAGCAAGGTTGTTACAAATTTATTCGTTAATTTCTAGCAAAATTTTATTTCTTTCATTTTAGATTACTATCAATATTCATTACCAAACTATGAAATTAAAGGCCATCTAAAAGTTGGATGTGTAATCAAAATTTCAGCTGCATTTTAGTGCTCATTTGAAGCTATGAATTGGTGCTAGTTACCATTTGGTGCTCAATTGGTGCTCATTTGGTGGCCATTTGGTACTCAATTGGTGCTCATGTGATACTCATATGGCGCTAAATTGGTGCTCATGTGGTGCTCAATTGGTGCTCAATTGGTGCTCAATTGGTGCTCATTTGGTGTCCAATTGGTGCTTATTTGTTGTTTAGCTTGTTTAGGTTATAGTTTAATCCGATACTGCCAATAACCAAGATCAAACTAAAAATTCATACAATCTATCATAGCTCATTAATTCTCTGTATAAAAAATGAATAATTAATCCACTTCCGTTTGCATTATAAAATCACATTCTTGAACTTGTTGCCTTTATTGCGACTTTGATCTTTACTCAGACATCTAATAATATCTCCGCCGCCAATGTGGAAGTATAACGTGCAAGGTTGTTATTCATCGATTAATTTATAGCGAATTTTGATTGATTTCACTTTGGGTAATTCCAATAGTCACGAACACAAA
>JARJDW010006212.1:0-35251 GCA_030264715.1 Adinopsis sp. GC000173 | reverse complement strand
CAAGCTTTAGGAAGTGTAATTGAAAGCACAGATAAAATAATATTTGATAAAAAGTCCGCTGAAGTAACGTTACTTGAAAATATTTCGGTTGAAAAATCAGAAGTGCAAGCTTTAGGAAGTGTAATTGAATGTACAGATAAAATAATACTTGATAAGAAGTCCGCTGAAGTAACGTTGCTTGAAAATATTCCTGTTGAAAAGTCAGAAGTACAAGCTTTAGGAAGCGTTATTGAAAGCGACGATAAACTAATATTTGATAGAAAATCAGCCGAAGTAACGTTACTTGAAAATATTCCAGTTGAAAAATCAGAAGTGCAAGCGTTAGGAAGCGTAATTGAAAGCGAAGGTAAAATAGTATTTGATAAGAAGAAAGCTACAGAATCGCATACAACTGTCACTACTGCAACAAGTGAAATTACATCATGCTTTGAAAGTGAGGAACAATTTTCCATCAAAAATGAAAACCTGCAGAATATTAATGTCGATTTACCCATTCAAGAGAGTGTTAACGTTTTTGAAGTTAGTGTTCATGAACAAGAAAGGGGAGATGTTGCTAGCACCGATGTCAAGGAATTTACTGCAACTCCAACAATTACTGAACATATTACTGTAACGAAAGAACAACCGACCGCATACTTTGCAAGTGAACATTTCACTGAGACAAGTATGCTTGAAGAACATGCCAAAGAATCAGCTCCAGCCGTAGATCATGGCTTACTTGTGACTTGTGTAGATTCAACGGGTAATTTAGAAGCGTTTAAAGATTTCGAAGCCACCCCCAGAATTGCCGATAAAGTCCCCATACAAGATAAAGCGTCAAGTGTTATTATAAATGAAATACATCCCCTAGACACACAAGGTAGGTTTGTGCACAATTCTTATTCAATTTTATTTATGACAGGTTTAGCTATAAATTTCGCGTTCGGTTACAAGTAAACACAAACAAGTAACACTGTACAATTTACACTATTCCAATTTATACATATTAAATACATACAAATTGCAGGTGAATTGGATGAACTTGCAATACATACAACACGTGCAAATATTACACACACCACAACAGAGAAAAACAGTATTGTCATACAATCAGTTCCTGATGTTAGAGTTAACACTGACACCTCAGATACACACAAAACTGAAGAGTTTATTACAACATTTGGTAGAATAGAAGGTAGCGATAAAACTAAAACTATTGTTAAAAAGCGTACACGTATTCAAAATAAGGAAGAAAATGTTATTATTGATGAAGTAGTATCCGAAAATATAAATGTTCCTGATGATAACGAAGCAATTACAATTGAAGAAATACCAGACGATCAAGATACTCAAGTTGATGAAAGTTATGTTATTGAAGAGCCAATAGTAGATGAAACCGTAAAATCCACATACATTGAAGAACTTCCAGAAGAAGATAAAATAACCGACTCTGCTACAGAAGAAAGAGTTGTAACAAAGAAACGTACAATTAAAAAACGAAAGGGCAGTAAACCTGAAGAGAAAATAACGGTAGATGAATGTGATCTTTCAATTGAAAAATTCCAACCGACTGAAGAATTCTTACCAAAACCACAGTATATCGAAGAAATACCAGAAGAAGTTAAAATAATTGAATCAATTACTCCAGAAGGTAAACAAAAGAAACAAATTATTAAGAAACGTGTGATTAAAAAACAAAAAGATGGTAAAGAAGAAAAAACTGAAATTGTAACAATTGAAGAAGATGGAAAGAAACCTGAAACGTTTGTTACGGTTGAGGAATGTGATATTCCAATCGAAAAACGTCGTCCAACAGAAGAGAGTTTGCCTAAACCAATGTTCATCGAGGAAATACCTGAAGAGGTTAAAGTAATAGAATCTATCACTACTGAAGGTAAACGTACAAAACAGATCATAAAGAAACGTGTTATTAAAAAGCGANAAACCTGAATACATTGAAGAGGTGCCGGAAGAAATTAAAATTATTGAATCAATTACGCCAGAAGGCAAACAAACGAAACAAGTAATAAAGAAACGAGTTATTAAAAAGCAAAAGGGTGGCAAGGAAGAAAAAACTGAAATTGTAACAGTGGAAGAAGATGGAAAGAAACCTGAAACAACAGTTACGGTGGAAGAATGTGATTTAACATTCGAGAAACTGAGACCAGGCGAAGAAACTTTACCAAAACCAGAATATATTGAAGAAATACCAGAAGAAATTAAAATAATAGAGTCGATCTCGCCTGAAGGTAAACCAAAGAAGCAAATAATAAAAAAACGTGTTATTAAGAAACAAAAAGGTGACAAAGAAGAGAAAACTGAAATTGTAACAGTCGAAGAAGAAGGAAAGAAGCCCGAAGTAACTGTAACTGTAGAAGAATGTGATGTTTCCATACGAAAACGCAAGCCAGTTGAAGAAACTTTACCTAAGATGCAATATGTTGAATCTATTGACATAAACAAACACGATTTTAGCACTACACCCGAAACTCAAACACTAAATAACATTGAAAGCATTACACCTGCACTTCTAGGTAAGATATCTTATATTTTAAACTTTATTTTAACATTTTATACACTTTATATACATTATACATCATTTTTCAGAACGTACACAATCTATAACAAATTTAAATGAATCTATAGGTGAGGAAAACATGCAACAAGAAAAATATTTAATTGTACCTACCTTGGTAAATAAAGAAACTGTTTGCTCTGATGAAGATGCACTTAGTGCTGTGCAAATTCATATGATTAAAAAGGCTTTAGATATATCAACAATAAAGGAAACTGAAGGAGAAGTGGAGGAGATATCTACAGAAGGTAAGAAATCGAGGAAATCCGTTATTAAACGGATTATAAGGAAATCTAAAGGTGATAAAGAAACAGAAACACTACAAGAAGAATCTGAGCAGCTTGAACCTACAGTAACTATTCAAGAGTCAGAAATAAGAAGTGAATTTAAATTACCCATCGAGGAAGAGCCACCTAAACCTATGTTAATAGAGGAACTTCCAGAAAATGTAACTGTGGAAGAAATAATAACTCCAGAAGGTAAGAAATCAAAAAGAGTAATAACAAAACGAATTATTAGAAAATCTAAGGGCAATAAAAATGAAATTACTAATATAATAACAATTAAAGAAGGAAATAAACAACCTGAAACAACAGTAACTGTTGAGGAATGTGATATAAAAACTGAATTTAAACAATCTACCGAAGAGCCGTTTTCTAGGTCAATGTTTGTTGAGGAACTTCCAGAGCAAATTAATGTAGAAGAAATAGTAACACCCGAGGGTAAGAAATCAAAGAAAACAGTAACAAAACGCGTTATAAAGAAAACGAAAGGCAATAAAGAAGAAGTAACTAAAATTGTAACTATTAAAGTCGGAAATAAAAAGCCTGAAACAACAGTAACTGTTGAAGAATGTGATATAGCGACGGAATTAGTAAAACCTATCGTAGAATTAGCGTCCAAACCAATTTTAGTAGAGGAATTACCAGAAGAAATAAAAGTGCAAGAAATAATTTTATCAAATGGTAAAAAATCTAAGAAGGTAATTAAAAAACGGGTAATAAAGAAAACGCGAGGCAACAAGTCAGAAGTTACTAATATTGTAACTGTACAAGAAGACAATAAACAACCTGAAATCACAGTAACTGTTGAAGAATCTGATATTGAAACCAATTTTAAGCGGCCTGCAGAAGAACTATTTTCTAAACCAATTTTAGTTAAGGAGCTTCCTGAGCAAGTTGAAGTGGAAGAAATTATAACATCAGAAGGTAAAAAGTCGAAGAGAACCATCACCAAGCGTGTGATTAAGAAATCTAAAGGCGGAAAAGAAGAAACTACGAATATCGTTACCATTAAAGAAGGGAATAAGCAGCCTGAAACAACAGTAACTGTTGAAGAATGCGATATAGCTACGACGTTTGAAAAACCTATCGAAGAATTGCCATCCAAACCAATTTTAGTTGAGGAAATGCCAGAAGAAATTAAGGTAGAAGAAATTATTTCTGCAGATGGTAAGAAATCCAAAAAGATAATTAAAAAACGGGTAATAAAGAAAACACGTGATAATAAAGCAGAAGTAACTAAAATTGTGACTGTGGCAGAAGATAATAAACAACCTGAAACCACAGTAACAGTTGAGGAATGTGATATTGAAACCGATTTTAAGCGACCTACAGAAGAAATATTTTCTAAACCAGTTGTAGTTGAGGAGCTACCTGAGCAAGTTAAGGTGGAAGAAGTAATAACTCCAGAAGGTAAGAAGTCAAAAAGAACCATCACAAAACGGGTTATTAAAAAAACTAAAGGTGGAAAAGAAGAAACCACAAACATTATAACTATTAAAGAAGGAAATAAAAAGCCTGAAACGACAGTAACTGTTGAGGAATGTGACATCGTCACGGCGTTTGTAAAACCAATCGAAGAACTACCATCCAAACCAATTTTAGTTGAGGAAATGCCAGAAGAAATTAAGGTAGAAGAAATTATTTCTGCAGATGGTAAGAAATCCAAAAAGATAATTAAAAAACGGGTAATAAAGAAAACGCGTGATAATAAAGCAGAAGTAACTAAAATTGTGACTGTGGTAGAAGATAATAAACAACCTGAAACCACTGTAACTGTTGAGGAATGTGATTTTGAAACTCATTTTAAGCAACCTAGCGAAGAAATATTTTCTAAACCAATGTTAGTTGAAGAACTTCCCGAACAAACTCAAGTAGAAGAAATAATAACTCCAGAAGGTAAAGTATCAAAAAGGGTTATCACAAAACGTATTATTAAAAAATCTAAAGGCGGAAAGGAAGAAATTACGAATATCGTAACAATTAAAGAAGGAAATAAAAAGCCTGAAACGACAGTAACTGTTGAAGAATGTGATGTAACAACACAGCTTAAAAAACCTATTGAAATATTACCATCTAAACCAATTTTGGTTGAGGAATTGCCAGAAGAAATAAAAGTGGAAGAGATAGTTACTTCACATGGTAAGAAATCCAAAAAAATCTTTAAGAAACGAGTAATAAAGAAAACGCGTGACAATAAGGCAGAAGTGACTAATATTATAACTGTGCAAGAAGACAATAAACAGCCCAAAACAACAGTAACTGTTGAAGAATGCGATATCGAAACTCATTTTAAGCAACCTAGCGAAGAAATATTTTTTGAACCCATTTTAGTTGAGGAGCTTCCAGAACAAGTCAAGGTGGAAGAAATAATAACTCCAGAAGGCAAAAAGTCAAAGAGAACCATTATAAAACGTGTGATTAAGAAATCTAAAGGCGGAAAAGAAGAAACTACGAATATCATTACCATTAAGGAAGGAAATAAGCAGTCTGAAACAACGGTGACTGTTGAAGAATGTGATATATTCACGGCGTTTGAAAAACCTATCGAAAAACTGCCATCAAAACCAATGTTGGTTGAGGAATTGCCAGAAGAAATAAAGGTAGAGGAAGTCATTTCTTCGGATGGCAAAAAATTCAAAAAGACAATTAAAAAACGAGTAATAAAGAAAACGCGAGATAATAAAGCAGAAGTAACTAAAATTGTAACTGTGGAAGAAGATAATAAACAACCTGAAACCACAGTAACTGTTGAGGAATGTGATATTGAAACTGATTTTAAGCGACCTACGGAAGAAATATTTTCTAAACCAATTTTAGTTGAGGAGCTACCTGAACAAGTTAAGGTGGAAGAAATTATAACTTCAGAAGGAAAAACATCTAAGCGTATTGTAAAGAAACGCGTAATAAAGAAAGCTTTGGCCGGGAAACAAGAAATTACAAATATAATATCAGTGCAAAAAGGAGATGAGCAGCCAGAAACTTTTGTCACTGTTGAGGAATGTGAAATTGATACGGAGTTTATAAAACCTATTGATGAAGAACCTTCGAAACCAATTCTGATAGAAGAAATCTTAGATGAAGTTAAAATTGATGATGAGAAATCTGCAGAAGTTAAGAAATCTAAAAAACCAAAACGTGCTACCAAAAAGCCACAAAAAGAAAACGAAGTTGAAACTTCTGGTGAAGAACCAATTAAATATCTAAGTGTACCGTCGTTGGAAAATAAAGATAAAACATCTGATGATGAAGCAATAAATGCTGCAAGAATTGAAATGCTTAAAAAGGCATTATTTATTAGTCATGAAAAAGAAGGTGAATCAAATGAAATTCCCGAAACTATTACGGATGATACAAAGAAAACCCATAAAACAATAAGAAAACGGACTACTAAGAAGCCAAAGCGAGAAGAAGAAATTTCTTCAGTTGATATAATTGACGATTCCGAGCAAGAAACTACAACAGACATACCCACAAAACCTTTACTGATTGAAGAAATGCCAGAAGAAGTTAAGATTATGGAAATTGAAATGCCAGATGGCAAGAAAACAACAAAAACTGTAACCAAACGTATTATTAAAAAACCTAAAGCTAATAAAGAGGAAATCACAGAAATTATAACCACTAAAATTGGAAATCAACCACCAGAAACAATTGTGACTGTTGAAGAATGTTTAATTACAACCGATTTAAAGAAAACAACCGTCGAAATGCCGATGAAACCAATACTGATTGAAGAAATTCCAGAAGAAATTAATACATACGAAATAGTTGCACCCAATGGCAAGAAAACTACAAAAACAGTGACAAAACGTATCATTAAAAAGTCAAAAGGTGATAAAGAAGAAATAACTAAAATTATAACAACAAAAGTCGGTGACAAACATCCTGAGGTTACAGTTACAGTTGAAGAATGTATGATTAAACCAGATTTTAAGAAAACGATAACCGAACCTGCTACAAAACCGTTGTTAATTGAAGAAATACCTGAAGAAACTAAAATTATGGAAATATTGCTGCCAGATGGAAAGAAAACAACTAAAACTGTAAAGAAACGTATTATCAAAAAGCCAAAAGGCGATAAAGAGGAAGTTACTGAAATTATAACAACACAAATTGGTAATAAACAACCAGAAACTACAGTTACCGTTGAGGAATGTATAATAGACCGTACTCTTAGGAAAATTCAGGCAGAAATGCCTAGCAAACCATTCTTAATCGAGGAAATGCCAGAAGAAATTAAGATAAAAGAAATTGAATTGCCCGACGGCAAGAAAACGACAAAAACTGTGACAAAACGTATTATTAGAAAGCCAAAAGGTGATAAAGAAGAGGTAACTGAAATTGTTACAACAAAAGTTGGTAATAAGCAACCAGAAACTACAATAACGGTTGAAGAATGTATAATTAAACCAGACTATAAGAAGGCTATGGCGGAAATTCCAACAAAGCCGATGCTAATTGAAGAATTACCAGAAGAGATTAAAATTAAAGAAATTTTATTGCCAGATGGTAGGAAAACAACTAAGACAATAACGAAGCGTGTTATTAAAAAGCCGAAAGGAGATAAAGAGGAAATAACGGAAATTGTTACAACCAAAATCGGTGATAAAGAACCAGAAACTACAATTACTGTCGAAGAATGTGTAATTAAGCCTGAATTTATGAAAGCTGTGATGGAAATTCCAACGAAGACGTTATTAATAGAAGAATTGCCAGAAGAAATAAAAGTTAAAGAAATTGTACTACCAGATGGTAACAAAACTACTAAAACTATTACGAAACGCGTCATTAAAAAGCCAAAAGGCGACAAAGAGGAAATAACTAAAATCGTTACAACTAAAATTGGTGATAAACAACCGGAAACTACAGTTACTGTTGAGGAATGTATTATCACCCCTAAATATGAGAAAGCTCAAACAGAAATGCCGACAAAACCATTGCTAATTGAAGAAATACCGGAGGAAATTAAAGTTAAAGAAATCGTATTGCCAGATGGTAAGAAAACAACTAAAACCATAACGAAACGTGTTATTAAAAAGCCGAAAGGTGATAAAGAGGAAGTAACTGAAATTGTTACAACTAAAATTGGTGATAAACCAGCGGAAACCACAGTCACTGTTGAGGAATGTATAATCACACCTAAGTATGAGAAAGCTCAAACAGAAATGCCTACAAAACCATTGTTAATTGAAGAAATACCGGAGGAAATTAAAGTTAAAGAAGTTATATTGCCGGATGGCAAGAAAACAACAAAAACAATAACGAAACGTATTATTAAAAAGCCGAAAGGTGATAAAGAGGAAGTAGCTGAAATTGTTACAACTAAAGTTGGTGACAAAGCAGCGGAAACTACAGTTACTGTTGAGGAAGTTTTAATTCAGCCTCTATTTAAGAAAACAACTTCTGAAATGCCAACAAAGCCTTTATTCGTTGAGGAAGTTCCTGAGGAAACAAAAATATACGAAATCATTACACCTGAGGGTGAAACGACGACTAAAACTGTTACAAAGCGTATTATAAAGAAGCCTAAAGGAGACAAAAAGGAAATAACAGAGATCGTCACAACTAAAGTTGGTGATAAGCAACCAGAAACTGAAATTACGGTTTCATATGAGCAAACAAACAATTTTACCAATGTAGAGTCTATTGTTGATGATAATCTAAAAACTACTCACACACCTACACTTGACACAATACATACACTCGATACACCTTTAACACACACTACACTTCCAAGTGACACACATACACAACAAACATTAGGTGAGATATTTCAATTTGTTTTGTGTTATAAATATGTAGAAATATGTACTAATACAGATATGAACGTTTTTCAGAGGATAAACAGGATGTTCCTAAAATTGATAAAGTGGAAGAAGAAACACAAAAGAAAAAAGTAAAAATGCCGAAGAAGGAGCCAAAAGTTGCCAAATTTCCAAAGGTTATGTTAAAGAGTCGCATTAAACATGTTGTGTTTCCTTCAGAAGCAGAGAATTTGAAACAACCATTAATTAGTGAATTAAAGCCCATTGTTAAATACAAAGGTGAACTTTCAAGAAATATGACCGAAGCGAAAAAGATCAAAAAGCAAAAAATTGCAGAAATAAAGGATGACACGACAGTAACAGAATTGGAAGTATTGGATTTAGAATACCAAAAATCCAAGGGTGAATTAGAACAGGTTGATGATGCATATAAAAAACAAGAACCTAAACCAGTTACCAAAAAGGAAAAGAAACCGGTTAAACAAGAGGAAAAACCAGTACAAAAAGATGAAGTGAAACCTACACCAGTTGAAAAGAAGAAACCAGAGAAACCGAAAATCCCACAAATGCCTGAGGATGAGGAAGTTGATGAAGTGTTTGAAGATGTTCCTGAACAAGTAGAGGAAGATAAATTTGAAGACGCTGTTGAAATTGTCGAAGAAGTGAAACCAAAATTAAAACCATCAAAAATTGAGATCAAAAAGGTGGACCTGCAATCGAAGAAACCTAAAATAACAACAGTTGAGCAAGCACCAATCAACTTTGCTGAAATCAAATTGAAAAAAGCTAAAGTTGTGCAACAAGTTGAAAAACCGAAAACTGCATTACCTAAATTCTTATTAAAAAGCCGTATTGCACATGTTACTTTCCCACCTGTGACCGAATCATTTAAAACCGGAAAAATAACTATTCTAGAACCTGCAGTTAAAGAAAATGGAATACTATCTAGAAATGTATCTGAAGCGGAAAAAGTACCTAAAAGAAAAGTTAAAAAGGTTAAAACAACTGAGATAGAATCTCTAGAAAAAATAGATTCAGAGTTTGAAGAATTGAAAAAGGCTGAGTTAGAAAAAGTAGATGATGAATACCGTAAGAAACCAAAAGAGAAAAAGAAAGAGGTTAAGAAAGTTCCTGAATTGAAACCGATCAAAATTGAAATTAAACATCAAAAGCCGCAAAAATTAGTAATATCAGAGCCAGAAAAAATTAATTTTGCTGAAATTACATTGAAGAAACCAAAAGCGTCACAAAAGAAAGAAATCAAACCAACAAAGGTGCCTAAGTTAAAATTAAAGAGCAGAATCAACTACATTACATTCCCTCCAATTACTGAAGTATTAAAATATCCCAAAATTAGTGAATTAGAACCTGTCATTAAAGATAATGGCGTAATATCCAGAAATGTCGAAGAAGCAGAAGAGATTATTAAAACGAAACCTCGCAAATTAAAGAAACTGCGCGCTAAGAAGGAATCGTTAGAAGAGCCGGACTTTGTAATTGAAGATAAAAAAGAACCACAAGAAGAAAAGGTGGAAGAACCATCTAAATACGAACGAGCACCGAAGAAGCCAAAAGAAGAAGAACAGGATGAAAAAGTTGTTTTGAAATTAGGCAAAGGTAAAATTCCCAAACCTGAAGAGATAGAAGAAAAAATAACACTAAAGAAAGTGCAAAGGCCTGTGCAAGAGGAGGAAATTGTAGCAGCAGTAATTAAAAAACCAAAAGAAGAAGAGCAAAAGCCAAAAGAAAAGATTGAAGTATCAGAGCATATTGTTTTGGAACCATTTAAACCTCATGACATCGAAAGAGAAGACGTTGAACTTGAACAATTTATTCCTTCCAAAGAAGACGAAGAGAAGAAAGATAAAGAGAAACCAACCAAGAAATACAAAAGAGGAAAGAAGCCAGAACCTGCACCAGAAGTTATTGAAGTTCCAATAGTGAAGGGTGTACCAAAAGTCCCAGAAGAAGAGCCAGAAGAAGAAATTAAACTAAAATATAAACAAAAGCCCAAACCTGACGAGCCTGAAGAGAAAATCACTTTGAAGCCATTTACCAAACCGAAAGAACTGCCTGAGGAAACCGTAACAAGCATCGAATCATTCAAACCTGAAGTGTATGAACTTCCTCGGCCAGAAAAAGTACTCGTAACAGATGAATTTGATCTTGAACTGCGTGACAAAAAAAGTAAAAAACCGAAGAAAGAAAAAGAACCAGTTAAAGAGGAAATTGTTAAAGTAGAAGAAATACCTAAAAAGCAAGCAATAGAACGAAAAGAAATTAAACCACAAAAAATGGTAGTAACGAAACCGGAAGAAGTCGTAAATCTTGCAGAATTTAAACTTAAAAAACCAAAAATACCTGAAAAGAAAGAAATTAAATCTGCAAAAGTACCCAAGTTTTTATTGAAAAGTCGCATCACTTATGTAACATTCCCCCCATTGACAGAAATTTTAAAGAATCCAGTCATTACAACATTGGAACGAGTTGTTAAAGATTGCGGCGTGTTATCAAGAAATGTAGAAGAAGCTAAAAAGGTCAAAAAGAAGAAGCCAAAGGAAGTAAAAGAAATTGAAGATGACACAGAACTGGAGAAACTAGAACTCGAGGTTTACGAACGGCCAGTTTTAGAAAAGGTGGACGATGAATATAAAAAGAAACCTGAACCGAAAAAGGCTGTACCAGAGGAGAAGCCGGAAACTAAAACTTTAAAATTGGGCAAAGGAAAAATGCCAGAAGAACCAGCTGTGGAAGAAAAGATTACACTTAAGAAGGTGGTTGTAAAAGGTAAAGAAATAATAGAAGAAGTTAAAGAAGAAAATATCGAAATTATTAGAGCAAGAGCAACCGTTGAAGAACCATTGCAACCACTTAAAGTGACATATGAAACAATTTCAGAAATTCCAGAGGAGAAACCAAAACAAGAACCTGAAGAAAAAATAACTTTAAAGAAACCCAAAAAGAAAGTAGTAAAAGAAGAACCTGAGGAAGAAGTCGTTCTTAAACCTGTTGAGAAAGTTGAGGAAGAAGAAGTAACTGATCAAGTCGTCATTAAAAAGAAAAAGCCAAAACCTGTACCTGTCGAAGAAGCCGTAGAGGCTGAAGTAACTCTTAAGAAAGTAGAGCCGCAAGAGGAAGTTGTAGAGGAAGAATTTAAGATCAAACGAAAGCCTAAAATTGTTCCAACAGAAGAAGAAGAAGTAGAAGCTGAAATAAGTTTAAAGAAACCAATTAAAAAGACTGAAGAAATTATTGAGGAAACGGAAAAGGTTGTTATCAAGAAGAAAAAGCTAAAACCAAAAACAGAAGATGTTGAGGCGGTGGAAATAACAATCAAAAAGGAACCTGAAGTACCAAAAGTTGAGGAGGAGGTCGAAGCTGAATTTGAAATTAAAAAGCCACAAGAAATTGTTGAAGAGACTGAAAAAGTTACTATTAAAAAGAAAAAAGTTGTGAAGCCAGAAGTTACTGAAGAGGTAGAAGTGACAGTTAAAAAGGTAGAAGAGAAACCGGCAGAGGAAGAAGAAATATCTGAACAAATTGTTTTAAAGAAACGTAAGCCTAAAGAAGAAAAGCCGGAAGAAGTAGAAGAAGTTGGTGTTACTATTAAAAAGCCTGAAACAAAGGAAATTGTAACTGAAGAAACTGAGAAAGTAGTGATCAAAAAGAAAAAGCCAAAACCTAAGGTAGAGGAAAGTGAACAAGTAGAAATCACAATTAAAAAGCAAGAGGAAGTGCCACCAGAAGAGGAAGAAATCTCTGAAAATGTTACACTAATTAAGAAGAAAAAGGTTGTACCGAAGCCTGTTGTAGAAGAAGAAGAGGTAGAGGCTGATTTCACAATCAAAAAGGCTCAAGAAGAAGTTCCTCAACCAGAACCAGTGGAAGAAAAGATTAGCATTAAAAAGAAAAAGCCAAAGCCGAAAGTAGAAGAAAGTGAAGCAGTAGAAATCACAATTAAAAAGCAAGAAGAAGTGCCACAAGAAGAAGAAGAAATCTCTGATGTAACATTAATTAAAAAGAAAAAAGTTATTCCAAAACCAGTTGTAGAGGAAGAAGAGGTAGAGGCTGATTTCACAATCAAAAAGGCTAAAGAAGTACCGCAACCTGAACCGGTTGAAGAAAGTGTCAGCATTAAAAAGAAAAGGCCTAAACAGAAAGTCACTGAGGTTGCTGCTGACGAACTGACCATCCAGAAACCAGAAGAAATTCCTGATGTTACAATCAAGAAGAAGCCGCCACCGTTTAAGCCTGCCCTAGAGGAAATAACACAAGAGGTGACAATAAAAAAATTGAGACCAAGGAAAAAACGACCAGAAATTCCGGAGTATACAGAGGTTGAAAATGTTACATTCAGGCCGAAAACGACTAGAACCAAAGAAGATGTAGATCAAGAATTTAAAATTCAATGGGACTCATATGCCGAGGAAGAAATTTCTATGTCTGGTAAAGTTAAACTGAAAAAGCAACGACCACTTACGTATAATGAGGAAACTGGAGAGGAAACAATTAGAATTCGAAAGGAAATTGAGCAAGAAGGACCAACCATCGAAGAAATTATTGATGATGGTAGTGACGCTGAGGAATTGCCTTATGACGAAGAAGAATTCGATTATCATGTGCCATTGCGCAGGAAAGTCAAACCAAGATATTCCATTCAAGAAGAAGATGAAATATCAATTGACTTAAGCTTATCTACAGCCAAACCTAAGATAATTGATTATGAAGAGGAATCATTGACGTTACGATCCAAACGTAAAATATCACAAAAATCATTTGATGAAGGTAACAAGCAATTTTATATAGTTATTATTAATATTTAACATATTTTAAATATTTTTTACAGAGGAAGCTTCTCTGAGTATTACAAGACCTATGGAGTTTATTGAAGAAAACATTGTGGAGGTTAGAGAAGGCGATATTCTTTATGCCTTTACAAATTACATTGCTGAAGCCGATCAAGCCATTGATTTAATTGAAGGCGAAAAAGTCTATGTACTCGATACTGACAATGAAGATTGGTGGTACGTCAAAAAGCATTTAGTTAACGAGAAAGGATGGGTACCTGCACATTATCTTATGGATGAAGAAACGTATAATCTTTACGTGCAAAGAAAACTGCATGAGAAGATTGATAAACTACCCGTCTTTGAGAGTATAATAAAACAATATAAACAATATCAAAATATTTAATTGTTGTTTGTGATTTTCAGAGCTCAAATCTAAAGATACTGCATCCGCGCCAAGATTTATTGAGAAATTGCAGCCACAGCATGTTCCTGATGGATTTACAGTTCAATTTGAATGTCAAGTGGAAGGCAATCCAAGACCACAAATTACATGGTTCAGACAAACTGCAATTATTAAGCCATCACATGATTTCCAAATGTTTTATGATGACGATAATGTAGCAATGTTAATCATCAAGGAAGTCTTCCCAGAGGATGCAGGCACGTTTACATGTGTAGCCAAGAATGCATTTGGATTTGCATCCAGTACAACTGAACTAATTGTTCAAGCTCCATTATCTGATCATGGAACAGATTTGTCTATACTATCTCGCCGCAGTATGTCACGAGAATCTTCCATATGTGATATTTTAGAAGGCATTCCACCTACATTCGCAAAAGCACCGAAATCGCAAAGTGCTCAAGAGAAAACTAATGTATCATTTGAATGTAGACTAGTTGCTGTTCCTGAACCAGACGTAATTTGGTTGTTTAATGGAAAAACAATCTCCAAGAAGAATGTTACCATTAAAACATCATCCGATATTCATATGTATTCCAGTATTTTAAGTATTCAAAAGTTAGAACAAAATCAAGAAGGTGTTTATACAATAATAGCTAGAAATCGAGAAGGTGAAACCAGCATTTCATTTACACTAAAGGTGCACAGCAACAAACAAGAACCGCCACAAATAATTGAATACTTGAAGAGCGTCAAAGTTAGAGAAGGTGATAATACAGTATTCAAAACAATTATTGTAGGTAATCCAGAACCAGAAGTAACGTGGTATAAAAACGACACCGCTATTAAACATCCAAACATTAAAAAGGAAGGTAATGAATATACATTTACATTCGCAAATGTCAACAAAAACGATGAAGCAGAATATACGATAAACGCTACAAATACACTTGGCAAAGCTAAATCTACAGCTACACTTATTGTTGAAGGTATGTATATTTTTATATATTGGTTTCTTAAAATGCTTCTTAATTTATTGCAGCTTTTCTTCTTCAAGCAATATATTTTTATGTAATTTTGCTATCAATAAAAATAAATGCGAAATAAATGCTTGTAAATATGCAGCTTTTTATATCTTCGATTTTGTAAACACCTTTTCTGCTATTACAACTCTATTTTGACTAAGTTTGGTTGAGTGTACTTTCATAACTAATTAATATGTATTAATTTGTACTATTTCACTTTTAGAATGCCCAACACCAAAACCAGAACCTCCAATTTTCGTTGAACGCTTTGAGGAGCTGGTCGTTCCTGAAAATGGCGTTATTAAACTACGTGCGAGAGTGTTAGGAAATCCCACACCCGAAATTCTATGGTTGAAAAATAATGTGCCTCTTAAGAAATCTCCAAGATATACAAAGACCTTCGATGGTGAATACCTTGAGCTTATTATCAAAGATGCTAACTCTGAAAAGGATACCGGGGACTATAAGTGCATCGCTAGTAATAGCGTTGGTAAAGCATCTCATGGCGCTAAAGTTATAATCGATGTAGACGCTAAATTCACTAAAAAATTACGCAGTTTCTATGAGAGTGTCGAACGAGATACTTTGGTATTGGAATGCGAAACATCACATACTGTTTCAACAAAATGGTATCATAACGAAGTGGAGCTTAGCGGAATGGATCATAGAGTTATTATAGAAGATGGCAAATATCACAAATTAGTAATCAAGAATATTACCCGTAATGATGAAGGTCATTATTCTTGCACTATTAAGAACTCGAAAACCGAAACTAATGTTACTATTTTGGATACAAAGCCTGTCTTTGTGAAACGCTTATTAGACTTAGAAATTACTGAAAAGGAATGTGCCATATTAGAAGTTGAAATTTCATCCGATTCCGCTGATGTGATATGGAAGAAAGATGGCGAAGAAATTGATACAGCTGACACTAAATTTACATTTGAAAAAGAAGGCGGTAATAGGAAATTGCTTATTAGAAGCTCTTCAATTCACGATGAA
This sequence comes from Adinopsis sp. GC000173, assembly GCA_030264715.1. NCBI lineage: Eukaryota > Metazoa > Arthropoda > Insecta > Coleoptera > Staphylinidae > Adinopsis > Adinopsis sp. GC000173. The sequence continues at coordinate 19,431 of JARJDW010006212.1, read as the reverse complement.
GGCGAATATGCGTGTTGTCTTGTTGACGAAGAATGCAGTGCAGATTTAACTGTTATCGAATTGCCACCAGAAATAATTACCAAATTGAAAGACCAAACCGTGAATAAGGGCGACAAAGCAATGTTTGAAATCGAATTAACTAAAGGTGACGCATTAGTTACATGGTGTAAGGATGAAACTGAAATACAATTTTCTGAACACATCCAATTATCAATTGATGGCAAGCGACAGAAATTGAAGATTTACAATGCTACATTAGAAGATCAGGGCAAATATTCCTGCCAAGTTGGAAAGCAAATTTCATCTGCTAAACTCACAGTGCACGAACCTACATTATCATTTGTCCGCCGTTTACCTGAAATTACAAGAGTAGGACTAAATCAAGAAATTTACTTAACAGTCGAATTATCGCAGGCGAATGTTAGTGTAACATGGTTGAAAGACGGACGTAAAATTACCGAAAGCGATAAATTCATAACATACACTGAACATAATATTTATAAGTTAATCATCAAAAATTGCACACATGAAGAAGAATGTGAATATACATTTATCGCTGAGGATATATCAACATCGACGAAATTGGTAATTGAGGAAAGACCATCACCGCCTCAAGGACCGCTGGAAGTGTCAGGAATGTCAGCCACTTCATTTACATTGAAATGGCAACCTTCACTCTCTGATGGAGGCTCTGAAATAATTGAGTATATCGTTGAGATGAAGGAGTCCACAAAGACAGAATTTAAAAAATTAGGTTCTTCGAAGAGGACAGACTTTGCAATAAACTATTTACAAAAGGATCATGGATATAACTTCAGAATTACAGCTAGGAATGCAGTAGGATTAAGTGAACCTTATGCACCAGACGATACAATCGTAGCTGGTTCTCGTATAAGTAAGTAACAACTATAATTTTATCAACTATTTAATATAATGCTTATAAATGCCTACATTTTCTTCTTCTTCTTCTTGCTTCTGCTTAGGAATAAATTATCATTTTGCTAAAACTGATGAAACTTTATATTGCTTACTTGGTATTTTTCCGCCTGCTAAAATAGATTATGCAAGTGAGTAGCTTACCAATAACCTGAAAAGCCTATACATGTAATATTAACGCTTATTCTTCTCTATAAACACTAACATTTAACTTAATGTTTTTACCAATTCTAACTTTATTTGTAAATTATAGCGCCTCCATCTCCGCCAATTAATGTGAAAGTTACTGATGTGACAAGTAAGAGCGCAACTATCAGCTGGGAACCACCAACCAACAATGGTGGATCGGAAATTATTGGCTACGTAATTGAAAAGAAGCTAGAATTTATGCCAAAATGGGAGAAGGTAGTAAGTTTGGAAGCATTTACACTACAATATACCATAGAAAACTTAAAAGAGAAGAGTGACTATTTATTCCGTATCTTTGCGGAAAATGCAGTTGGTTTGAGTGTCGCAGCAAGTACAGAAGTAATTCAATTAAGATCTCATGCCAGTAAGTATTCATTATTAGTGTTGATAACATATATTTAACTATTTTTTTTATTTTTAGCTGTACCTACACCACCGACAGGACCGTTGGAAATGCGTACTATTGGTCCTAATGCTTTGGTTATCGAATGGGGAGCGCCTGAAAGTGACGGCGGTGCTCCAATTGAGGGATATAACATCGCAATGCGGGATACTAAGAAAACGATGTGGATGGAAATTGGACGAGTGTCAAAAGGCGTTCACAAATTTACAATTAAAGATCTCCAAGAGGATCATGATTATTTGATTAGAATATTCGCAAGAAATGAAATAGGTTTGAGTGAACCTTTAGAATCGGAGGAGCCATTCAAGGTTCTACCAAGTGCCGGTAAAAGATAACAAAAATAATGATAAATATTAAATTTCTAATTTATTCTATTTCGCATTTCAGAAGGCGAATTCGAAGACTTTAGAGAAGAGGCAATTACCGATCGCGAACCAACTTCATACAGTATTTCCGAAACAACAACTTCATGGTTGAGAGATCATAATATGGATGCTGATATTTCTTCATATGCAAGAGGCACATTGTTACGACGTGACGAATACTTCTTTAAAATATGGTACTATGCCAAGCAATTATTTAAGTAAACTACATTTAAATGCAAGTGAAATGTATTAGTTAAGCAATTTCTACTACTAATAAGTTTCGATTGCCAATTTTAAGATGTAAATATTCGTGTTTATGTAGTTTAGAATTTTTGATTATTTAGTTGTAAAGTAATGTGCCTCCCGATTTTGATAACTGTGATACCGGTCAATGCGAAATACGAATTTAATTAAATATGTAGAACAACTTACGAACAAGTTTCTATCAAGAATTATAAATGAAAAATATTTGCGTTTGAGCTTTTTTGTTGTATACGAAATTATAGTTTGATTTTATTTGAATTGTTATGTATGTATATTGAATCTTAAAGTATTTTCACGTTTAAACTAATTAAGGGAAAAATAGGTGCAATCAACATCAGCCTTTAAATGTGAAAATATTTACAGATCTTGTTATTGCTTAATTATATTAATAAAATATTTAACAAAATGTAGATGGGAAGTAATTTTATTAACACTCAAAAATTTGAATAACCATTATTCAATTAATCTACCTATATTTTTATCATTACTATACAATACACAAAGCTTAAAATAAGTTAAGAAGCAAGTCCTTTAAACATGTCTCCAGATAGTAAACTATCTAAAGCCTTTTGCACTGATGGGTCGTTTAGAAGAGGTGTTGGAGTTTTAGCAGTTTCTGTCTTTTCTGGTGTAATTTTAGATAAATCATCAACCTTTTTATTCAAAATATTCATTATTCTATTCTGTAATTCAGCTTGTTTGTTTTTAACGTCCGATTCTTTGAACGAGTCTATACCTTCAGCTAGTTCAAATTGACTTTGAAGCTCTCGCTTTTCTTGAAGGTAATTTATCAGCTTGTCATATTGTCCTGTAGTTACTTGACGATTTTCAGCAAGTAAATTTAATAATACCTATTTAAACAATAATGTATTAGGTACAAATTATTTTGTAGAATTCTTATTTGACTTACTTGAATATGTTCGGGATGTCTGGAAGTAAGCGTCATTTTATCATTCCCAGAATTCGATCCAAAGCTTTCTCCCCTCATATAAGTTTCAAAATTTTTTGTTATTAATAATAAAGCATCTTCAATTGGCATATTTCTATGTTCTAAAATAGATTATTTATATTGAAAATGAAAAATATTATAAAAAAGTATAACGATTGTAGTAGTTAGTAAAACAGTTAAACCTCTTAAAATGAATGACTGGAGATCAAATAAAACGAAGCGTTCATGCAATTCGTAAAACGAAGAATACTACAACAATGGATTTTTTGGTCATTTATTACATTACATTTTATTATCAGCAAAGGAACAGGTCACTTCTTCTGATTCAACAGAGTTGTTGCTCAGCGTTTTTGTGTATTAATACATTATTGCAATTACCGCATAGAATGTATGAGTAAACAACGTAACTTGTTCTTTTTGAGAAATGCACTTGAAAGACAAAAAAACTAAAAAAAGTAGATATAAAATAAATAAAAATATTATTTTTTTGATTCGCAATTCGAAGAAATAATCACGAAGCATTTCTAAAACGGAACAACTTCGTCTTACTAGTATAACATGTATGTGAATAAACCACATAAATTTTAGCAAACTATATAACTGACCCAGGTTTACTTATTCCGCATCAAAATGATATCTACTTCGTTCATCTTATGAGGTTTGACTGCAAATATTAATACCTCTCTTACTTATGCAAGTTCGTAAAAGCTTACATTCTTCTTCTTAAGTAAACAATAAGAACAAAACGCGTCATTCATTATAAAGTACAAATTGAAATAAATGCACGGGCGAGATAAAAAGTTTCGAGGAACCGCAGGCCAGTGATTGTCCGCAGTGACAGTTTAATGGCTATAAATTGTGCAAAGCGACTTATTTAAATTCATAAAACTAGCATTTTCATTAAATATCGAATTTAAATGATTTAATTCAGTTAGATAAGAATAAACGAATACATGAATGATAGATAATTTTCACTTGATCTTATGTGTGGAAAAGAACGTTGTATAATTTTAATTTTAAACGCAATAGATCGTTCGATACATAAATACATATTTCAATTATAAATCAACAAACGCGTTTTGGGCTAATTACACTGTGTTAGAGCAATATCTGTCAAAAAAGGCGTCTAGTGGATAAGGGTATTTAAGGTCTGCTGAATTCAATGGCACAAACCGTTTTTAAAAGTTAGATCACGTTTTCAAGATATCTCAATTAGAATTTCTCAAGAATAATGGTGCAGATATGCATTAGAAGTGCATCTTATTGGTAGTGACGTAATCTACAAGTGTTCTCGCCTATTGTACGTAACCGAAAAATACAATAAAAATACATATGCTGCTACAGATATGCGTTAGATGCATCTTATTGGTGATGACATTTTACTCTATGAGCATTCATGCCTATTACTCCCCCCGTCCGAATATAAAAGTCCCATATTTAAATATTAGGCTTTTTTATTAATTTAAATTGTATGAAAGGATTAAGTACCTCATCTAAAAAAAGAAAAGTTACGAAGACAATCAAAATTACCATTATCTTTAAAATGCTCTAAGGAAGCAATGAAAATTTATAGAAGTAGCACTTATAGTAGTAATTCGTAACTTTTCTTTTTTGGTATATCTCTAATGTACCTGCTCCTATGGATGTAAATAATTTTAGTTCCTAATTAAAACTTAATAGTTTGTTTATTTATAATCTCGAAAATCACGGTAAAATTAAAACGGGTCTCTTATTTTCGGATTTTTTTTTGTATCAAATGGGACTCTCATATTCGGACGGAGGGAGTATTAAGTATTTTATTTGCTTGTTCTTAAGACATTCAAATTGAGATATCTCGAAAATGCGATCTACCTTTTAAAAACGGTTTGCGCCATTGAATTCAGCACACCTTAAATACCCTTATCCACTAGATGCCCTGTTTAACAGAAAAAAAAGGTACTCAATTCGAGCACAGTGTTATTATCCCAATGAGAAATGAAGGAATTCATCTAATAAACTAATAGTAACCGAAATGCTGAACGAACTAATATTGTGTAAGCGGGATTATATGAATCGATCCATCTCGTGCATAATAAAGATGTGGCTCAAATGAACCATTTGAAACGAATTGATTTAAAACCATGCTCTAGTTATGTAAGGTACTATATTTAAGGTAGAAACATATTATTAACACGTGACGTGAATACACGTGTTGTCACATTGTCACATTTTTACCGTGATATTATGTTTATAATACAACCACACTATTGTCACATCACATGAGATCACGTGGCGTGGCAATGAGTTTCTACTTTTCATTAGCCACTATGCATAAAACCTGCATCTTGACTATCATCATTATAAACTAGCCCAAGTTTCTTAAGAAAAGCGTTTGTAACGTTAAAGGAGGTATTACTGTATACAAAAAAAATAATTTGTATATAGCTGTTACTACTGATATTAGATTGTATGAATAATGTTAAAGCTACCTTATTTAACTTCATGCAAGAAAACTTAGAAGCATTGACTGCAAATTTTTAAATTTTATTATGCCAATATCATTTACCTTCCGGAACTCCGTGTAAAATATTTAAAGTTAGCGAGCGGTGCTCCTCATTTCGTGGCATAATTAAAATCGCATATAAACATCCTCTGCTTGAAATATTTGCTAACACTCTTCCAATTGGAACGTCTTCATTCGGAAATAGTAAATCCACTATTAAACCTAACGTTTTCAATCTTTGCTCAATATATTCAGCATATTCACTAAAATAAACATTAATATAATAAGATGTTTAGCTATTTACATGTATTAAATATTACGTCAACCCTTTTGCTACTACTATAATTTCACAATCATTCCTCTCAGGCCGATCCATCACAGGTCCTCGATATGGTGTATTGTAAACTGGATCATAGAATGGAGGCACATCTTCCCGAAAATCTTCACGAAATTCTCGTTTAGGCGGTCTAGGTTTACGTTTTCTCTTCTCTTTTGGAATGTTTAATTCCTCTGACTTAATCGACGCCGTATCTTGCATATTTTGCGACTGAGCTTGAATATTTGGTGGATTCGGAGGTTGTTGATCCATTGGTTGTGATCCCGGCAGCGGTGATTGTTGTATTGGTTTTGCATTTTCAATTTGTGGTTTTACCTCTTCTTTTACAGGAATTAACGGTGGTATATTCCTAGGGCCATTTTGGAAATTGTTTTGATTATTTGGAAAATTGCCTTGTGCACTCAAAAAATTTCCTTGATTATTAAAGTTTCCTTGATTGTGATAATTTCCAGGATTATTTTGAAAATTTCCCTGCGATTGATTATGAAAGTTGCTTTGTTGGTTCTGAAAATTACCCTGATTGTTGCCTTGAAAATTATTCTGATTATTGGGAAAGTTGTTTTGGTTATTTTGAAAATTTTGATTTTGAAAATTATTCGAACTTTGATTCGGTTGAAAATTCGTTTGATTATTATTATGAAAATTGTTCACATTCTGTTTTGGAGGATTCGCTTGATTCTGTTGGGCATTATTTTTGCCTTTTGTATTATCAATCGCTTGTTTTACGTTTATTTTTCGTCCATGAAACATCGAACCATGCTCATTACTAATCGCCGATTGCGCTTGTGAATCATTTTCAAATTGTATGAATCCAAATCCACGTTGTAAAACTAAACCCAATATTTTTCCGTGGCATGAAAATTTTGCTTCAACATCATCTGGAACAACTGTTTCGGCCAAATTACCAATGTATATTCTTGATGAAGCAGTTGCGGGATTTTTCATAAATTGTTTATCCGTTCTATACATTCTTAACTATTATCTAATTGAAATTCACTACAATAAATACTCATATATTTATAACATACAAAACTTTCGTATTAATCTTATATATAGTAAATAATAAGAAATGTCAAAAACACTCTTAATGTTAACATGTGAAGTTAGTCCAATCAACTCAGCGCTACCAACCTAAATTGTAATACGCTAGCGCCACCTGCTACTTTTATTATCAGTACGTACAAATTCCCGACAATGAGTAAAGAGCACAACGCGTACAACACGCGGCAAAATAATTTATTAAAAGCAATATTTTTTTATCAAATAATTCTTTCAGCACAATAAAAACATTAAAGTTCATTGTATTGCGTTTCATGTTAATAATAATAGCAATATGTCTATTACATTTCTTATAATACATGCAAAAAATTTAACAAATCAAAACGTATATGAATTTTGTAGGAATAATTGAATATAAAAACACTTCTGATAATTTTGAAGGTTGCTTCTTGCAATCTTTCTTATGTACAATAAAAAGAATTTTTAGTTGTGTGGAAATCAACTGCAAGGCAGCATGGTTTCATTGTTGGCTTAAACATAACTTTTGTTTTATTTAATTTTCAATTATTTTATATTTGTGATATTATTATATTATTTTATAAATTGATTTAAAAAATATTAGTATTAGTAGTTAAAAATGTGGGCATCAAGTCGAAATAGCAATCTGTAAGATAATAAGTGTTTGAATTGAGAGATTTTATGCAATACGTCCAATTTATGTTATTTCAGAGCGCAAAGTAAGTTAAATAGTGAAGATGTTTTTGGAAGAAACTTAAATGGGTCGAATCTTCAAAATCATTCAAATTACGGTAACGCCATTTTGTTAATCTTTTATATACAATAAAAAACTATATGATAAAATGTCTTTGATGTCAGAGAAATAAGAAATCATAAAAATACATGTAAACAATAGCTCTCTATGTAAAAATCTCTTTAGATCAAATTGATTACGTAATCTAAATTCGAAAAAACAAAATACCAAATTCTTCTAAAATAAATTTATAATAAAAAATAGAAAGTTTTGCAATGTTATATAGATTAGAAATGATTATGTATTAGCTACTTAATAAAACAAATATTATATTTTAACACATATTTAAAATCGATACGGTTTCTTTAATCAAAGCAAAATTCTGGTCTTGCAAGACAGTAAAATAGTATATATTAAAATACTATTTATATTAATTCTTTTTCTAGGCTCTGGCGTACCTAGTACGTATGCGACACGAACGATGGCTGGAAGTCTTGGTTTACATGTAAGTGTTTCTTAGTTTGTTTCAAAACGTTTCTTTAAGTTTAAGTTAACTGGTTTATCTGTAGTATTAGACTGATATTTTAATTTTTTTATAACATTTCATTTTAAAAAATTTACTTATATTTTTCTAAATGAATCTATTGTATGAACATATGAGATTTTTTATACAGGATGATCTGGTGCTGACTCTTCAATTTTAGAACGGCATAAAAACTAGTCCAACGAGCTTCTTAAAAAAACTTTTTAGTTTCCTAATTCAGTAAAGTGTCCCATATCATTTTCTTAGCTTCTTACAATTTTCATCAACATACAATAGTTTTTGTGCTCCAAAATCTTTGTCATTTTTTTTAAATACGGCCTGATAACGCTAAATACTGATTGCTGCAGAATGTTAAAATCATTCATAGAGCTTCCTTGGATAGACTGCCACCCAATAACGGAAGTTCAGTTTGATTACAGCCCCGCTAAAATGGAAATAGGCCAGATCACTACTTGTGAAAAACGAGTGTAAAATAACCGGGCTCTAATTTTTTGGGAGGAAATTGTGACCACTACAGCCAACGATTACTGTTAAGTGAACAAGCTAGAGCCAATTTTGTGAGTCCGGTGTATTGATGCCACAATTTTTAAAATCTAAGAAAATAAAATGAGGTATTCTGCTAAATTTGAAAATTAAAACTTATTACCACTACTTCTTTTTATGCCGTTCTGAAATTGTGGAGTCGGCTCTAGACCACTCTGTACATAGATTTTTCAAAAAGTATAACTTTATACGAGTACTCTAGCAAATAAATGTATACATTATTATTTGTTATAACTGAAATTATGAAATATTTTATTGCAGGAAAATATTCAAAATGTAAAGGAACAAAATAAATCACGCGGCTCAAGCAACTTTGCAAAGAATGAGCGAAATTTTCCTTCACTGCCATTACAAAACCATAACTTTCTTAACAACGTCAATTCAAACGTACGTACACTTGAATTTCATAAGTGAAATGCAACAAATTAGTATCTCAATATAATTTCAGTATTATGATCAAAGTATAAATTCAAATATCGAGGAAACGGATGAAAATCTAGCACCGTATGAGCTAGTAATAAGCAATTTAGTTGCAACAACATTCGATATCCGTCCATCATTACTAAAAATATTGGAACAATATGCTCAAATCGAACGTTTGCAGCTGATTCCAAAACCCAGCGAATGTTCATTGAGTGCTTTAGTTCGAGTTGCATCTTTGCAGGATGTGCAGAATATTATCTCAAATCTACATTTAAAATACTTTCCAACACTTGGAACAAAACGCTTAATTGTCTCTCAGGCTCCAAATAATAACAATCGCAATAATAACAATATGCCGTTTAAAGTGCTTAAAGAAATGGTTGTTATGTTATTGATGGTAAGTTATAATTGTTAAAATAATTTCTATCAGCAGAGGCGTTCCACAAAAGGACTTCAAAAGCACCAAACAGTTTATAAAATTACGTTTTTCATTCATATTTTGTAACTTTTTAAAATGTTTGTAGATTAATATACATATAGTAATAATCGTCTTATAATAGTAAGAAAAATATAAATCAGCCCTATACCTATACCTTGGCAATGCTGTGGGTTTACACAGTACTTGGCGCATTTTTAAATGGGACTTTACTACCTGCTATTAGAATTTTAGAAAGAGGCGTTCTTTTTGCCAGAATGATCACAATAATGTGTAAAACCACAGCATTATTAAATTTATGGATAGGGATAATTTATGGTTTTCTTAAGTAAAAATAGATATAGCCTACAAGTTTTATTATTCAACTTAGTTTTTCTATAAAGCAGATGAGGTTGATTTTTGGCCAACAAGTTTAAAATAACTTTCACTTTTTTAATTCAGTAAAACTTTTATAATAATTTTGGAACTAATATGTATCATTTATTTGATTTAGAAAAAACCAAAATATCAAATGCCGCTAGTTCTGCTAATCGATGCGCTTGCTAATTGCTTTTTCGTAAACACATCCGTCTCCGAATTGAATAAATTGAAAGATGTATGCACTATATATTACGACAACGAAGAACGTATTATCGCATTGACGCCAGAATCTCGGACATCGCCACCTTCAAATCGCTTAAAGGTTATTACTTCTGCATTTGATTAATTATACACCTATGTAAAGATTAAATCATATTTGCAGATGAATATGTTGCCGTATTGCACCAAACATTGTCCAAAGGGTATGAAAGATTTATTTGGCGATGGAATTATATACGTGCATGTTCCACTCAACGTATTTTCAAACAAATTAGATATATTGTTAAAGTCGCATGGTAATTCACTAGCATTTTTAAGGTGAGAAAACCTCAACTGGTCCCAAAAGAAACTTATATTGGCAAAATGTTGTAAATGTTTATTCACATTTTGTTGTAAGAATAGCTAAAATATTAGGTTGATTCATAATTATCCCAAGTTATTTAAACAATTTTGAAAAATGATATATACAAATGTAACTGATACAAGTTTAAATAATTATTCTGGAGCATAATTTCAATTCAATAACTGTTTCCCATTCAGTTAACTTCACGAGCAAACATTGCTTTTCGTTTATTATTCCGTTAAAAAGATCAATGAGATCGAGAAATGACTGCAGTCACACATGTGTTGTCCCTCATCTTTCTTGTAGAGGTAAAGCATGATATAACTAAGATGAATATATGTTTCTACACGCATTTTTACTAACTCACAGGGAAGAATACTTTTATGACAAGAAAGTGCACAAAACTTTAAGTTTTACTAACAAAAAAATTTTCAATATACCTAAACAGTGGATATTTATGAATCAACCCAATATAATGCCTTTAAATTTATAATGATGGTTACCTATGCTTTGAATAAAGACATAGGACAGTAAAACAACTTGAATTTGATATCATTCCGGTGCATAGCCATTGCAGTGCAGTGTCATTCCCTACGACGGAGCAAAGTAAGAACCATGCAGGCGCGGTAACACTATAGTTTTGAAATGCAAATCATTTAATAGAATTTGACAGACGAAATATGTGTCTACATTAAACATATGATCTACGTACACCTTCTACTAAACACCGTATGCAAAATGTGCGCCATGAGGGGGACAGTACTGACGTGAATATACTGCTCTTAAGTGGAGTACCCTACAACGGTAACTTGAAAACGCCACTATGTCAAGAAGGTATACTCGGGGCGGAATGAACCGGATAAACATCTTAATTGTGCTATTATGTAAACAAAATGTGTAAAAAATGATTAACACTTACTATAACAAAATGGATAGGCTTCAAAACCTAATCAACAGTGTTTCAATCATCCATGATCAACAAAATCTCTATATGTAAAAAATTAACGCTTGCAATGATATAAAATTGAAGTTGATTAACTGCTCTATGTCTACATTCGAAGCGCAATCGTCATCATAACCTATTAAATGTTTATTAATTTTGTAAGGTGATGTGTTTATAGATATATCCACAAGTTTAACAACAGTGCAGTTTGTTTTTGTTTGTGCCGTCCATCAAATGTTATTTAAACGTCTTTGTTTCGTTTTGCATGGAATCATTTTGTAAGTAATAACAAAATGATTTTTTTAATGCATGAAACATGCATTGATTATTGTATGTACGTTTCCGTGTTGTACAGTTTTAGCAATTGCTATTTTGCGGAATTTGGTGAACACCTGCCGATTGATAAGTCAGGAGTGGCATTGGAACATCTCGTCACATGCGTGAAGAACGTAAAAATAATTACAGGCGATGTTAATAAGAACATTAAATTTATCAAGCGTAGTTTTGAGCCTGATGAAGATGAACATGACTCCAACGATGGTAATATTGTTATAATTGCAATATTGTTAAATAACTTCATACAATTTGATTAATTTCTAGATACTAAATTTAATAATAAATCGGCAATTCCAAATAATTTGTTCATGTTGAAGCGGCAAATAGTGGAATTGCTGAAAGGTATGGAGAAGTGTCAATTGCCGTTGGCTGAATTAGTGCCCGCTTATCATCATCGCTTCAGCGTTCAAATACACGTGGGTGATTATGGATTTACCAGACTTTCCGATTTATTAACCAGCGAAGTGATTTCAAAAACAATACAAGTAATCTATACATCGAATATCTAATTAACACATATATGACAATTTTTCCGCGTAGATTTTAGGTGAAAATGATAAGCGCGTCATTACGCTAACTCATTACTATCAGAAACACCGTTTCGCCACGGAGATGTCGCGTATCTTGCAAAAACAAACCAGTTGCACGTTGAATATCGAAGATTTTTTCTCCGAGTACGAGAATTTATTCAAACGGCCATTCAATCCGGTAGATTATGGCGTATGCACGCTGGAAGATCTGTTCAATGAAGTGCCAAAGTATCTCCTACCGAATGAGAGCGGCGAGTCGATTACAAAGTTAGCAATACCAAAGCGGCAGCGAACGTTGACGGAGATTTTGTTAACGGTGCAGTTTGAAAATGATGTAAGCCGTATTAGATACCATCTTAATTTAATTTAATTAAGTAAATGAATTGAATCGTAGGTTAAAAGATTGTTGGCGTATATGGCGGATTGTTCAATAACATTCAATAAATTTATATGTTCGTATCATCATAATTTTGGATTCCAATGTCGACTTTCCGATTATGGTTTTACGAAATTGATTGAGCTTTTGGAATCTATACCGGAAATTATTACTGTAAGCCATAATACAAATTATTAATTAAATAATGAACTTAATATTACTAGTTTACTAGTTTTTACGATAAAATAAGTCGACTGACAATAATTTAACGCATAATATAAAAAGAAATTATATAGAGTGCCCCAAAAGTCACAAGACAGTTTAAAATTCGAATAACTTTTTTAGTTTTTGATAATTAACATGTAATCCTTTATAAACAGAAAACATACTTCCTGGAAATTGATTTTATTTAATTTTGAAAATAATATCTCTTAAATAACCACTATTTTACTAAGCACAGTGACGTGCTCTTGCTAGGGAATTAATCATCACCTATCGTAATCTTTATGTTAGCCTTCAATTGGCGAATAGTTTTAAGATTGTTGTGGTATACTCTATTTTTTAAATACTCTCGTAAAGATAGTATGCGAGCAATTGGGTGAGGTGAGCGTGATGGGCACTTCATTTCAGAATTGCAGAGAATATTGGTGGACTATTCACTGATTTTTTGTACCCCAAAATTGCATGTTTTGTTTATTGATACGTACACATTATGTCTGCGTAACATTTGGTTTGTTTATCACTCACTTGGTTGTTTTGTAAAAAGGATTTCTAAAAGCGCTGACTTAACATTTAAGACGTTTCTTTAAATGACTAAGTTTTACAATTAATTATGATTGATTTAGCAATTGTCTTACCATATTACAACGTATAATACAAGATCATGACTGTTGAGAATCTGACCAATGTCGTTGATACTGATGATTTACTACAATGTTTCCTAGCTGACACACAAGACATTTCACGAGTCGCAAATCTAAAAACGATAATGCTAACTGATCAAGGGGTCTATCAATTCTTAATTGTTGCGTCTATCACTCCTGGTCCTTTTTTATATCCGTTTTACAGAAACCTCCGGCATCAAAGGTAAGTGGGATGACTTTCTGTGCCAATGTGAGCTGGGTCACCATTTACTGGCATTGGTCAGCATTTCGCAACAGTCAGAAGTGCACAATAGTACACACCATGCACAATTAAAAAATGGCACAACGCGATATAGGGTTCAATATCCCTATTCGTAACATTATTGACGAATTCAAAGAGTATTATTTTCAAAATATAATGAAATTTATTTCCAAGAAATGTGTTTTCTGTATATAAAAAATAAATGCTAATTATGAAGAAATAAAAGAGTTACTCGGATTATAAATGATTTTGTGACTTTTGGGTCTTCCTGTGGTTAACAAATGCAAACACGTTAGTGCTATTTTAGGACTTTAGAACAAACCGCATTATTATTTAAATCTGGTTTTTGGGCAATTATAATATACACCTACTTTATCTTTTAGATCAACGAAGATTTAACCGGTGAGCGAAAAATAACGCTAACACAGCAAGCAGCGTTGGAAGTACGTGGTAATCAAATTTCTGATTTGATAATTAAATCAGACTTTAATTACATACCATTGGATTCTTTATTTACCGTATTTGAGAATGAATTTAGTTTGCCATTGCTGCCTGCAGTATTTGGTTGTATGAATATTACTGAAATATGCAGTAGGCTGAATGCCTATATTCAGGTTAGTATTATATATTTTCATAAAATTTCTTATTTCAACTTACTAACCAATCGAATGTATGTATACAATTTTAAATAAGTTTTAGATTGTTTAAATATGTTTTTACAATCTATAGCTTTCTGTAAGAAGGCTTAAATTTTAAATGTAAATATATTGAGCTGTGAGTGAGATATCCACGTTAGTTTTTAAATACGATTAAGTAAGTTAACTATTAACCGCAATGTGGTTAAACATTTAATTGTAATGCAAGTAGAACACGTATGTTATTTTTCAATTTAGCCTCCTTGCTTTTCTATGCACTTGGTCTATTGTTACACACGTTTCCTGTTGCTGTCATGAAATAAGATTTTTGGTTCAGCTGCGAATCAGGAATGCACCAGTTCTTTCACCGTTTCATCTCAAGTAAAAAATCGGCCACTTAATGCCTCTTTGAGTCGACTAAGTCTGAAGGAGTAAAATCATGACTATATAGAGGATGAATCTGTACTTCTTCTTGCTTAGTTCACTCAAAGAGGCATTACCTTCGATGAAGCAGTGAAAGAAGTGGTGCAGTATTAACTCGCAGTTCAACCAAAAACCTTCTTCTATGAGGGCTTCAGAAAGGTGGTGCAACGATAAGCCAAGCAGGCAGATTATTTTGAAATATAATGTACGAGTATACATACGATAATTATTTGTATGGCAATTAATATTATAATATGGATAATAGGTGCTCTATCATAGTATAACATACGAGGGAACATTTTGGAAATAATCATAACACATATTGTTCAAAATATTTTTTCCAGATGAAATTCAAATGTCCGCTGCAATTTTTTGGTCGTATCTCGAATCGTACTTTCATAATATTTTGTTTTTATTCGAAGTGAATCTGTTGCACTTAACTGTTGCAAAAATGTTTTAAATTATTTAATAGTGCATATAAATGCTAGATTGCTAGTATTATGTATGAAAAATAGCATCCTTCAATTGTCCACAACGAGTTCACTTTGTGGCATATATTTTTAAATTTTTCTGTTAGTTTGCTATGCAATTCTAACCAAATTTGAAATAATTAAAATTAAATCTCAGAGCTAGGCATGACAAAGAAATTGCAGCTGGCATAAAGAATATTATAAATATAATAGTATGCATAACTCATAAACATCTTAATTTATCCTCATTGGAAGTTTGATCACTTTATTGAAAGGCTATGTAACATAAATAAAAATTGTTAATACTTGGTTGGTTTAGGAGTTATATAAAGAATATTTTTTAATCATAACTGATATGTTATGTTTAGATATCTCATAGTAGTGCAGGTCCACTACTTGTTCTAGTCAAAAATCACAAAAAATTGGCATTACGTTTATGGGCACTATTGATAGAACCACCTTACAAGTTAGGACTTTTTCATTTAATGAAATCGTATTATGTTAATTACGCCTATCCTATTGATATATTAAACTTGGAAGATTTACATACTGTTCAGGTAATATAGCCCCAAAAAATAAGTAGGTTGTTTTTATTTAAATTTCTTATGAATTTAGATTATTGAAACTGATGCGGATCCTTTAGTTAAATTAACTGAATTATATGAAAAGGCGGCTAAACTCTACTCTCTTCTATTGTATTCGGGCGGGCAACTTCAGTTTGATCAGTTAAATAAAAAGTATATTCAAAGTTACAATTCATCGCTATTTAATGAAGATAACGAAGAGCAACTGTTTAAACAATTCAGTTTTATGATTGTTATAAGGAATGTGCGAAGGAAGACTGTTGTTAGTTTAAATCCAAAATTAAAAGGTAAAATTAGTAAGTGCTCTCCAGTCTGTAGCAAACGGCTGCCGCAAAACTCAAGTGATTCTAGACTTCAATGTCAGATTAATCAATAGACAATTAAGACAAATGTCAAGAATCTGTAATTTGGAAGGACGCCAAAGGATTGTTAAAAGCAGTGATTTCAGCAATGAAATGAATTTTTCTATATTCTGTATTAAATTTAATGGAAAACTGTTTATCTTACTCTGATTGTTATAAATAACTATAGCGATTTTCTAAAGCCATGAACATCTTTCGAAAATTTTAAATAAGTTTGGCTAACATATCTGTCATTTAATTTAATTTAATTTTATTTAAGTATCGAAGACGATATTTTATAACCTTTAGGAACATTGATTATCACGTTAATTTAAAGAGACAATAAACGAAGAAATTGAAAGAATTTTGCTCACATGTATTAGAGGAATTGATGCTTCTTCTCTAAAGGCAGCGTCATGTGGCATTATTTATAATAGCTTGGAGTAAAAATATTTCTTTTGTTTAGATTTTGAAAAATAAAAGGATTGTCTTGACTTGTGAGTGTTTGCTATAGACTGGAGGGCATGTAACATATTTCTACAGCAAGAATATTTATTGATTATATATTTAGAATTAGGGCTACAAATCCAACTAACAGATGCTAAATTGGATAGAGCAAATTATAAAATGTGGTTTAATTCCAATATTAGTGAACATCAAGATAGAAATGAAGAAGCTTTCCAACAAAATACTCCTGAATCTTTATCAGCCAAAGACTACTGTTGGCAAGAATTCCAACCACAGGTATGAGTTACTATTAATAACTTATTGCTTATGTTAATCGCAATTTACATTTTGAAGGCCCTGGAAGAGTTCCCGAATATACAAATGAAGACAAATCTACAGAATCTTCTACCGTCTTATACATATCCAGTTTCGCCGCATCCACATCAGTTGCCCATTCCAGATAAACTATTGAAAAAAGGTAAGAGTATAATATTAAAAGGGCGGGAAATTGAAGCCTGATTTTAAGAGATTTTACGGCGTTTTATGTAGTCAGAATCACCGGCTTTATAAAATTGGGTTTCTACATGCAATGTCTCGGTTAGCCTTGTTTTCTGCAAACAGTTTATGTGGGACCTAAACACCCGCTCTCCCTACTTTTGTAATTTATTTTAAATGTGCTTGGATGTTCGACTAAGATTTTTAAACAGAGGTTTTTATAATTATTCGATTCTCTAATGTGAATCAGTTGCCAGTTTCTTTTTTTCCACTTTCGATTCGAAGCAGCACCTTGATACTGATATTTTGTAGATGTAGTTTGATGATTCTTTTATATTTTTATTTATCGATGAGGTAAATATTTATATCATATAAAATATTATAATAAACTTGCAACGCTGCTATTTGTACCCAATCCATTCCAAGAGACAGTACAAAAAGAATCATTTTTGCATAAAATCAGGCCTCATCTCCTCATATGTTCTATCCCTTTTGTGACTTGCGTTCGATACTGAGCTTATGTCCACGTGGCGAAAATGTAACTGACTATATTATTAATACAAATATCAATATAACAGCATAAAATTATTGTGTGTATTTGCTTAGATGGCGCGTAGAGTACCAAAGCATAACACGAGACGAGCTTGCGTCTACATGTGATAAGGTGACAATGTACGAGTAGCGACACAAATTTTACTTGAAAAAGTTGTACGAATGGCGGTGTTCCACTGCATTTGTAATAACATTAACTGTAAATCATTATATAGGTGGAAAGAATAGAAACACTCGTTTTTGCAGCCTTTCCTTTTGGATGCGTGCAATTTTTGTTAAATAAAATATTCATCTACACTACCAGGGCATTTCTACAATAATCAGAGTAAACAAATTTGATTATTGTAGAAATGGCCTGATGATGGATGATTCTATTTAACAAAACTTGCTCATCCTGAACATTACAAGTGACAATATTATTTCTCTATTTTAAGTTATTAAATAATTATTATATATGTTTGCAGATGATTCTTCCGATTCGGGTGTGCACCATTCAAACCTAACTGATGAAATGGAGGTGTCTAATGAAGAAAAATTTAAATTTGCTTTCTTTGAAAGCTTTGCCAATAGCCAAGAACAAAAAGAATTTTAATGTACATAACATTAATTGTTGATTTTCACACAACCTATTATATATGCTTTGATAAAATTTATATGTTTAAGCCAAAAATAATTTAACAGCTTATATTTTATTTGTTTGTGATATGTATACGTTTTTATACTTTTACTTTTTAAATATCTAGATACTAATTAATATTTGTAAACTATTCAAGTATTAATGCAAATCGTGTTCAATTAAGAAACCAAAACGATTTGAAAATTCTATTTACATTTTGTGATATATCACCTATCTATAGGCTTTATCTATTAAATAATTCTGATCTATATATGAATTTAGTGATAATGTAAATTTATATAAATAAGTTTGTACTAAGTGAATCTTAATAAAAAATATCGATTAAATCAGGGCTTTGATTACTCAATGTTAAAATACTCTTTGTTAATTGGAATTTAATATAATTCTCTGTAAAATGCCTGTAAGTTAAAATATTGCTTGAAATGGAAAACTTCACTTACAATATAGCAGTGGCAGACCTAGTCATTGCAAGGCTCGGTGCGACGGATCTTTTTGATGCTCTTTGTTCGAAAGTGGATTGTAAATTTGACCCAAAAGTACCTAAGGCGTTATTTGTTTAGAGACCCTTATATCTTAAAAAAAATTGGAAAACCTAAATAAATAAGGAACAGTAGCACAGAAAATTGCAAATATTACTTACTTTTCGACTATTTTGGCTTCAGAAATTGTTACAAACAGGAGTAAATTTAGAATATTTGATGAATGCTGAGCCAAATAAAGCAAAATCAGAGAAAAGATGTCAAATTTGAACTCTTTAGCAGTATTCTATTGATTTTTACTGTATTTTCGTTCATTTTTCTTTCACCGCTCACTATTTTTCCTAAAGATTGTGTGAAAATTGGTATAAATATCAAAAGGTGGCAAGAATTCTATTAACTAATTCACAAAAACGCAAGAAATGTAGTAGTACATAAAAATAATTTGAAATTTCGGTCGGAACATTGCAACGACCAGTCTGGTGAGTTGGCAATGCACAGGTAAAACTTCATTTTTA
>JARJDW010006211.1:0-13811 GCA_030264715.1 Adinopsis sp. GC000173 | reverse complement strand
TGTACAATAATACCTACCTGAGTAATAATAAATATGTCCAATGCTCCCAAATATTAGTGTAAGTAATTCTAAACGGAGGAAATTACGATTAGGTAATACACCAATAAAGTCATAAGAAATGGCTACTTGCTCTAGCAAAACCATTTTGATGACTGTTACCTTCGTCAAGTAAATATTCTGCATTGAAAAGGAGAAATATATACTACACTGATTGTGTAATTATCTTATCAATATTTACTCATGATTATAGTTTGTTTAACCTTCAGATTCTGTACCTATTCTTTATTAAACTAACATTGGTCAGAATACAAACATTAAAACTAAAATATAGATTAAACTAACAGATTACAAGGTTTTCAGTTAAAATAGGTTATCGGAGAAAAACACAATAATTGTCGGAGATATTTAGAAATGTTTTCTGTTTAGATGCAAGAAAAAGTTCCTTTTTCTGAAAATGTTAATACATCTAATTATATCGTATGAAAATTAAGCATTACATATAGTATTGTTGCAAACATTCTTTTTACCTTAGCTCACAGCAACATTAGGTTTTTAAAAACGCGACCGAAATTTGACTTGAAAAATTTAAGTGCTCTGTCTTAACACTATAATAACAATAGTATATGTGACTAGCAAATTCAAAAACATAAAGATTGTCTTATAATCAATATGGAAAAATCCTGCAGCGGTAAAATTCATAGGTACTAATGTCAATACAAAGAACATGTGCGTAAATACAAAGGATACAGTCGTTATATATTCTTATTATTTATTATATAATATAATTACAAAATTTACTATAGGTATATTTATCTCTTTTAATGCAGAGTATTTATCTTTTAAAGGTAACAGTCGTAGACATGGTATTGTTATATCAAGTAGCATATTTATATGACTTTATTGGTGTATCACCACCTAGTCGTAATTTAACTCATTTGGGACGAAAACAAATTAATACCGGAATAAAAATTGATATATACTAATTTGGTGCAATTTGGAGTGACTGTATCTAGAAATATATCAAACAGTTGGAGACAGTCGGATTTTTGTTCTAAATCACATAGGTACTAGAATAATTGGCGATGTGCAGCACTAAGCCAATGAAAACAACCAGTCCATTCACAATAAAAATACGCCGATAATTCAAAAATTCATCATTGGATTGTCTGTCGTAAGGCAGGCGAGCAAAGCAAGCACTTTAATCGGACATTTAAACGTTTTTATAATCTTTGATGTACATTTTCATATTAAACCACTGGTAGCGCAATCTATATTTCGCTGATACGATATCGTTTTAAATAAATAATTTACTGCAACAACTACACTATTTGCTAAATTATTATTAATAATTTGCTGGCACTAGATTAAAAACGAAATGGTCTGTTGTTACAAATGTCTACTACATTACAACACACAACTAAAAGTTGCAATCTTGTAAAGAATTTCGTAGATAAATGCATTGTAGGTAACGAGTTATGAATTTTCAAAATAGATTTCATAAATAAATTATTTAACCATGCATCAAGCCATCTTGTAATATTAACAAATACACGAAATAAGCGTGTAATGGCAATACAATCATCTTGAAATTCTGTTAGTTATAATGCATTACATTTTTTTCGAACGCTTAAAGGTTATTTAAGTGTCGAGGCAATAAGTATGAAGATTCGATCGATATTTATAATTTTAATTTTTATTTACTTGCTTTCCATGATTTCAAAAGTTAGGTGACATCTTGTGTCTATTGCATGTACTATCATGTAAAGACGGTAATGCGTCTGCGCAGAATAATAATTCAACCAATAGGATGTTCAATAGAATATATCGACGAATCAGAAGTGGGAACACTCTCACGTCATAATTTTTTAATGTCTAGGCACTTTAATGACCCATTTGAGTCACTATTTAATATCTAATTTATTTACAGAGATAAAAAAATAAAAGCATACAAAAAACAACCGGTTTACGAGCCAAAATGGTAATATGCAGAAAATTGTAGAAAATATAGAAAAAGGAATCATTTTGATTATGGCACAAGCGCAGACTGATTTCAAACTCAAAGCTGGAAATTTATTCAATATTAGCAACTATGAATTAACTCAAGTCTTTTAAAAGCATCATAAGTAAATTTTGTAAATTAATAAACTAATTCCTAGGTACTCAACATATCATTGTCGTTCTACAAAGTATCAATAAATCTTAAAGAGAAATGAATGGATTTACAAGATTTCGATTTCAATCAAGCAACGTGCTATTGCAAAAACACCATTTCTTCCTCTATTTGTTTGTTGTACGGATAAAGAACGTCAAAATTGAATAAATCGATCTTAACCACTGCAAAAACGATCGTTTAACTTTTTTTTAACTAAAATTAAATGAAATCGCACCCTAATGATGATGGGCTTTTCATAAATGGCGAAATTCCCTATATTTACATGCAACGGCTTGCTACATCGCAACATTACAAACATCAGCTGTTTGCTCGTTTCCAAATCGCCGTCCCACGGAATTGAATAGAAACATTCATTCTCTAATTTGTTATTCTAAAAAAATAAATGTAGTTTAAAATTTGTACAATAATAAGTAAAATCTTGTTTAATATTTTGCTTGGCCTATTTCAGAAATGACACAATTCTAAATTTTGATTATATTTTCTGAAGATTTTGAGGTATTTGGTATATGGAAACATCTCGGTTTTCTCGTTGAGGTAATTTGGCATAGGACTAAATTAATAATTTTAAAACTCTGGCAAATCAACTCCCCAAAACAAATAATCAAAACCCCAAGGTATCAATCTATTCCCGAATCCTTGATTGTTGTTTCGTTGGGATCTATTCCAGTATTATAATTTTGAATTACATCACATCTGAAGTGATACAAAGATTTCATCAACCTGTTCAATTAAATGACTTCCACTGTTTGCACAAATTGTAATCGATATTATGTAAGACAAAACATGTAATATGTTTGGTAGATCGATTTGCTATAAAAAGAAAAACAAGAATCGAGTTAATTCTCTCAAGTTCCAGTAGGAGGTACTCACATAAATAAATCCATAGGTTATGCAACTTGTCACGAACGAGCCGGTGACAATTTGAATTAGCAGACACAGGCTTGTAATTTCTTGCAAGAATCCACCGGCGCTAAAAAAGTAGGCAAAGCTAGAAAATGTCTATTGCTATGGGTCTCAACTCGTATTTCGAAGAACATTGATGTGTTCCGCAAAATGAAAGCGGTTTAGACCCACTACACTAATCATTTATTATAGTATTACTTTAAAACTTTGTTGTGAAAATTAACGATGATCTTTATTTGTTCTCCACGCGCTGTATTGTCAGTAATCAGCGGTAGGGCGCGTATCAGGCATCGCAGCTCATCAAAAAACGATGCAATCATGTCGTAGCTGAATGCAGCTAGTAGGGTTAGATTGTAGCTGATGAAAAGGGTGCTGGCACCAAGGCATGTAAAGTATAATTGCAGCAAAATGCGTTGTGGATTTCGGGCAAAGTCAACGTATGGCAGACGCTGGAAATTTCATAAGTTCAAAAAGATATAAAATTTAAATGGTATAAACAGTGTAAAGTAATAGAAAAAATAAGTTGGTAAAGCTCAGAATAGAAGCCAAGAAAAACCGAGGTTTTAGTAGGTGAGAGCCTTACACTTAGGTTGAGAAGAACAAGAGGCAAAGGGGTAGTTGGAGATGTGCTAGATTTTAAAACAGCTTTGGAGTGAGCAAAGTTTGTTGCGCAGCCTTAAGATCAAACATATTTCCAACTACCCCTTTGTCTCTTTCTCTTCTTAGTCTAAGTGTGAGTCTCTCACCCACTAAAAATCCGGTTCTACTCGGCTTCTGTTTTGAGCTCTCCAAGCCTAAGACTGAGAACATAGGAAGACGTCAAGCCTTAGAGATGTGCTTGATCTTAAGGCTACGCAATAAATTTAGCTCACTCCAAAGCTGTTTTAAGATCTAGCACATCTCCAGCTACCCCTACCACCTAACAAAACTGCTTTGCTCAATGTTTGACGCCTTACTATGCTCTCTGTATTAGCCTTCTCCAAACTATACACAAAAATAGATTATCCACTTATAGAGTTTGCTTACAAAACCGAGGTTGAAGACGCATAACGGCATATCATCCTCACACTCCGTCCAATAAACAAAAATAAACACTCCAATTGTTAGGAACACACCCAAAACATTTACAATCAATATAAACGTATTATATTTATCATTCAAGATGCGCGAGTGTCTGCGGTAACATTCACTCTGCATATCTCTGCAATTATCGATGAACATCAAATAGCGCGATGTGTTTGTTCGCATATGCACGATTAGGAATGCGAAAAAAATGAACGATGTTAGCATCGCCACGTTGCCATTCAGTTCGACTAGGTTGAAATGGTGGCTGGCTAAAAGCAGACAATATAAATAAATGTGCATATAATTCCAGTGATATATATATAAATATATATGTATATTTATATAAATCCGTAGGTCTCAAACTCCGATCGAAAAAAAATGGAAGGCGTACAAAAGTTTAAAGGCGTTCAAACCCAATTGCACCAAACCCTAAATCCTAGTTACCTCTAGATCAGTGATTTACAAATTAGACTGGACGCGAAATTTGCTCGCAAGTCATAGTCTGGGAAATTTTGTTCTAGATTATTCCAACACGGGATTAATCTTGGATTCTTGGAAAACAAGGAGTAAATTTAATTTTACAAATTCGGAGGACTAAAGGACGAAAACAAATTAATACCGGACTAAAAATTGATCCATACAAATTTGGTGCAATTGGGAGTGACAGTATCTGGAAATATATCAAACAGTTGGAGACAGTCGGATTTTTGTTCTAAATCGCATAGGTACAAGAATAATTGACGATGTGCAGCACTAAACCAATTAAAATGACCAGTCCATTCGCAATAAAAACACTCAGAGAATACAAATTCCTCTTTGGATTGTCATTCGCAAAGCAGCCGAACATTGTTAACACTTTAATCGAACATTCGAACGTTTTATATGCTCTGATATACATTTTCATACTGAACCACTGATAGCACAATCTATATTTACTGCAACCACTAAATTATTTGCTAAATTATTATTAATAATGTGCTGGAACTTGATTAGAAACGAAATGGTTTGTTGTTACAAATGTCTAATACATTACAACACACCACTGAAAGTTGCAATCTTGTAACGAATTTCGTAAATTAATACATTGTCGGTAATGGGTTATGAATTCTTAAAATGGATTACATAGATTAATTAGTTAAAATTGTTAAATAAATAAACTCTTGGTTGATTCACAAATTAATTTGTACAATAGTTTAGATATTTAGTTAATATATACTTCGAACTATTCAGTCATCATCAGAACTAATTATGATGACCGAATAGGTCGAAATATATATTAACTAAATATCTAAACTATTGTCCAAACTAATTTGTGAATCAACCCTGAATTTATTTGTTTAACAATTAGAACATTATGGTTCACCACGTAACTGCAAACAACATCATTAACTTTATTAATTATTTAGACATTCATCAAGGCATCTTGTAATATTAACGAATGAATAAAATTTGCGTAATGACAATACAATAATCTAGAAATTATGTTAGTTATAGTGCATTTTACATTTTTTCGAACTCTTAATCGTTATTTATGCATCGAGAGGCAACAAGTTGGTATTTTAATGCCGAGATAAATATGTGCGGCATTAAAGTACTCTTTTAATTAAATTAAAGTACCAACTTATTGCTTCGATACATAAATAACGATTAAGAGTTCGAACAAAATGTAATGCACTATAGCAAACATAATTTCAAGGTGATTGTATTGCCATTACACGCTAATTTCGTTCATTCGTTAATATTACAAGATGGCTTGATGCATGATTAAATAATTTATTTATGTAATCCATTTTAAAAATGCATAACCCATTATTTACCATGCATTCGTTGCAAGATTGCAACTTTTAGTGGTGTGTTGTAATGCATTATAGTAGACATTTGTAACTATGTATCTAGTTGTTGCAGTAAATTATTTATTTAAAACGCAAACGTATGAGCGAAATATGGATTGTGCTAGCAGTGGTTCAGTATGAAAATGTACGTCAAAGATTATAAAACGTTCGAATGTCCGATTAAAGTGTTTACATTGCTCGGCTGCTTGACGACAGACAATCCAAAGATAAATTTGTATTATCGGCGTGTTTTTATTGTGAATGGACTGGTTATTTTCATTGGATTAGTGCTGCACATTGTCAATTATTCTTGTACCTATGCGATTTGGAACAAAAATCCGACTGTCTCCAACTGTTTGATATATTTCAAGATACGGTTACTCCCAATTGCATCAAATTAGTATAGATCAATTTTTATTCCGGTAATAAGTTGTTTTCGTCTTTTATTCCTTCGAATTGGAGAGTTAAATTTCCTCTTTGTTACTACTATGACACGCGAGCAAATTTTGAGCCCTGTCCACTTTGTAAATCACTGATCTAGAGTTAACTAGGATTAAGGGTTTGGTGCAATCGGGTTTGAACACCTTTAAACCTTTCTACGCCTCCCATTTTTTTTATCGGAGTTTGAGACCGACGGATTTATATCTATATATCACTGGAATCATTTACACATTTATTTATATTGTCTCCTTTCAGCCATCCACCATTTCAACCTAGTCGAACTGAATGGCAACTTGGTGATGCTAACATCGCTCTTTTTTCTCGCATTCCTAATCGTAGAAATGCGAACAAACACGTCTCTCTACTTGATGCTCTTCGATAATTGCAGAGATATACAAAGCGAATGCTACCGCAAACACTCGCACATCTTGAATGATAAATATAATACGCTTATATTGATTGGCAACGTTTTGGGTATTTTCCTAGCAATTGGAATGTTTGTTTGCGTTTATTGGACAGAGTGCGAAGATGATATGCCGTTATGCGTCTTCAATATTGGTTTTGTAAGCAAATAATCGACATTTTGTGTATAGTTTGAAGAAGGCTAAGACTGAGAGCATAGTAAGGCGTCAAGCAGCGAGCAATGCAGTTTTGTTAGGTGGTAGGGGTAATTGGAGAACTGCTTGTTCTTGAGCTCAGGCACATCTCTAACTACGCCTTTATCTCATTCTGTTCTGAGTCTAGGTGTGAAGCTGCCATCCACTAAAACTCTCGTTTCTCTCGGCTTCTGTTTTGCGCTCTCTAAGCCTAAGACTAAGAACATAGTAAGGCGTCAAGCAAAGCAGTTTCGTTAAGTACTAGTAGTTGGAGATATGCTCGATCTTAAAACAGCTTTGGAGAGTTTAAAGTTTATAGCACAGCCTTAAGATCAAGCACATCTCCAACTACCCCTTTGCTTCTTTCTCTTCTCAGTCTAAGTGTGAGGTTCTTACCCATTAAAACTCCGGTTCTACTCGGCTTCTGTTTTGAGTTCTCCAAGCCGAAGACTGAGAACATAATAAGGCGTCAAGCATTGAGAAAAGTAGTTTCGTTAGGTGGTAGGGTTAGTTGGAGATATGCTCGATGTTAAAACAGCTTTGGAGTGCCCAAAGTTTATAGCGCTGCCTTAAGATTAATCGCATCTCTAACTGCTGATTTTTTCCATTATTTTTACACTGTTTTCACCATTTAAATTTTACATGTTTTTGACCGTCGGAACTTTCCAGCGTCTGCCATACGTTGACTTTGCCCGAAATCCACAACGCATTTTGCTGCAATCGTACATTACATGCATCGGTGCCGGTGGCCTTTTCATCACCTGTAACATAGTCGTACTATTTTCATTTTGGTATGACATGATTGCATCGTTTTTCGATGAGATGCGATGCCTCATACGCGCCCTACCGCTGATTGCCGACAATACGGCGCGCGGTGAACAGATAAAGATTATCGTCAATTTTCACAACAAAGTTTTAAGGTAATACTATAATAGATAAATCAGTGGAGTGGGTCTCAAACTCTTTCATTTTTCGGAACACGAGTTGAGACCCATGGCAATAGATAGTTGCTACAATAGCTTTGGCTACGTTTTTAGAGCCGCTGGCTTCTTGCAAGAACTTACAAGCCCGGGTCTGCTAGTTCACTTTGTCACCACCTCGTTCGTGACAAGTTGCATAACCTATGGATTTATTTATGTGAGTACCCCTTTACTGGAACTTGGGGCGAATTAACGCGATTCTTGTTTCTCTTTTTATAGCAAGTCGATCCACCAAACTTATTGCTTATTTGGACCTACATAATATCGATCATAATTTGTGCAAACAGTGGCAGTCATTTGATTGTACAGGGTGGTGAAATCATTGTCCCACTTCAAATGTGAGGTAATTCAAAATTTTAATACTTGAGTAGATCCCGATGAAACATCAATCAAGAATTTGGAAATCGATTATAATCTTGGGATGTTGACTATTTGTTTTGGGCAGTTGATTTGGCAGAGTTTCAAAATCACTTTGTTTGGTCCTAAGCCAAATTACCTCAACGAGAAAATTGAGATGTTTTCATATACCAAATACCTCAAAATATGTATAATCAAAATTTGGAGTTGTGTCATTTCTGAAGTGGGCCAAGCAAAATATGAAACAAGATTTGACGAATTATTGTACAGATTTTATACTATATTTATGTTTTCTAGAATAACGAATTACATGATGAATGTTTCTATTCGATGCCGTGGGACGGCGATCTGCAAACGAGCAAACAGCTGCTGTTCGTAATGCTGCGATGTCGCAAGCCGTTGTATATCAATATAGGGAACTTTGGAGTTTATGAAAAGCCCATCATCATTAAAGTGCGCTTTCATTTAGTTTTAGTTTGAAAAAAGTTACTTAGCTGTGTTTGCAGTTTTTTAGATCGATCTATTCCATTTTGACGTTTTTTATTCGCACCACAAACAAATAGATGGAGGAAATGGTGTTTTTGCAATAGCACGTTGCGTGATTGAAATATGAAATCTTGTAAATCCATTCATTTCTCTTTCAGATTTATTAGTAATGTGTAGAACGACAATGATATGTTGAGTACCTAGAAATTAATCCATCAATTTTCAAAATTTACTGATTATGCTTTTAAAATTGTGGTGAATGAACTCGCAAATATTGCGATATCGCGCATCAGCGCATCAGTAATTAGGTAAGTGTAATTTAGGTTAAGTTAGTTTATAAATATAGGTGTAAGTTATTGTATTGATAAATTAATACTTAAGCATGTAATCATAAAAGTGTCAATAAATTATTAACGATATAAGGACTTCTTTTCCCATCAAGTCACTTTATCACATGGCGATCCTGCCTAAAAGAACATTAAAATGGAAAGTGGAAAATAAATCAAAAATATAATATGTAAAATATCAAATGAATATAAATAAATATACAGTGTGTCCCCGAATCGACTTCACTATAGGTAAAATTCATAAAAAATTTTGGAGTCTTGTGCTGCCGCTTTGGAATCAACCCCTGCTTGTTCTGAAATGAATTTTAAGCATATTTTCACTTTTTTAAAATTTAAGGGGAGGGCTGATAATGGAGGAAAAGTGATTTTGTGTTCAGGTAAAATGCAACCGCTAAGTTATTTGCTAAATAATTATTAATAATGTGCTGGTACTTGATTAGAAACGAAATTATTTGTTGTATCTATTTCTACCTATTCGGTCATCATCAGAACTAATTATGATGACCGAATAGGTCGAAATATATATTAATTAAGTATCTAAACTAATGTACAAACTATGTAATGCACTATAACGAACATAATTTTTTGATGATTGTATTGTCATTAGGTACGCCAATTTCGTTCATTTGTTAATATTACACGATGGCTTGATGAATGTTTAAATAATCAATTTATGTAATCTATTTTACAAATGCATAATCCATTATCTACAATGCATTCGTTGCAAGATTATTATAGTAGACATTTGTAACAATCTAGTTGTTGCAGTAAATTATTTATTTAAAGCGCAATCGTATGAGCGAAATATGGATTGCGCTAGCAGTGGTTCAGTATGAAAATGTACGTCAAAGCTTATAAAACGTTCGAATGTTCGATTAAAGTGTTTACATTGCTCGGCTGCTTGACGACAGACAATCCAAAGATAAATTTGTATTATCGGCGTGTTTTCATTGTGAATGGACTGGTTGTTTTTGTTGGTTTAGTGCTGCACATCGTCAATTATTCGTGTACCTATCCGATTTAGAACAAAAATCCAACAGTCTCCAACTGTTTGACATATTTCTATATACAGTTACTCCCAATTGCACCAAATTCGTATAGATCAATTTTTATTCCGGTATTAATTTGTTTTCGTCCTTTAGTCCTCCGAATTTGCAGAGTTAAATTTACACCTTGTTATCCAAGAATCCAAGATTAATCCGGTGTCAGAATAATCTAGAGCAAAATTTTCCAGATTATGACACGCGAGCATATTTTGAGCCCAATCCACTTTGTAAATCACTGATCTAGAGTTAACTAGGATTAAGAGTTTGGTGCAATCGGGTTTGAATGCCTTTAAACCTTTCTACGCCTCCTATTTTTTTTCGATCGGAGTTTGAGACCGACGGATTGATATCTATATATATCACTGGAATCATTTACACATTTATTTATATTATCTGCTTTCAGCCATCCATCATTTTAACCTAGTCGAACTGAATGGCAACGTGGCGATTCTATCATCGCTGTTTTTTTTCGCATACCTAGTCGTGGCAATGCGGACAAACACGTCGCTCTACTTTATGTTCTTCGATGAGTGCAGAGATATACAGAGCGAATGCTACCGCAAACACTCGCACATCTTGAATGATAAATATAATTCGATTATATTGATTGGCAACGTTCTGGGTCTTCTCCTAACAATTGGAATGTTTATTTTCGTTTATTGGACGGAGTGCGAGGATGATATGCCGTTATGCGTCTACAATATCGGTTTTGTAAGCAAATAATCTAAGTCAGTAATTGATTTTTTGTGTATAGTTTGGAGAAGGCTAAGACTGAGAGCATAGTAAAGCGTCAAGCAGCGAGCAAAGCAGTTTTGTTAGGTGGTAGAGGTCATTGGAGATGTGCTTGTACTTAAGCTCAGGCACATCTCTAACTACCCCTTTGTCTCTTTCTCTTCTTAGTCTAAGTGTGAAGCTGTCACCCACTTAAACTCCAGTTTTTCTTGGCTTCTTTTTTGAGCTCTCCAAGCCTAAGACTAAGAACATAGCAAAACAGTTTCGTTAAGTACTAGGGGTGGTTGTAGATGTGCTCGATTTTAAAACAGCTTTGGACGGCTTAAAGTTTATTGCACAGTCTTAAGATCAGGCACATCTCCAACTACCCCTTTGTCACTTTCTCCTCGCAGTCTAAGTGTGAGGCTTTTACCCACTAAAACTCCGGCTCTACTCGGCTTTTGTTTCAAGCTCTCCAAGATTAAGACTGAGAACATAGTAAGGCGTCAAGCATTGAGCAAAGCGTTTTCGTTAGGTGTTAGGGGTAGTTGAAGATGTGCTGGATCTTAAAACAGCTTTGGAGTGCCCAAAGTTTATAGCGCTGCCTTAAGATCAAGCACATCTCTAACTGCTAATTTTTTCCATTATTTTAACACTGTTTTCACCATTTATATTTATATATACCTATATATATATATATGTTTTTGACCATCTGAACTTTCCAGCGTCTGCCATACGTTGACTTTGCCCGAAATCCACAACGCATTTTGCTGCAATCGTACATTACATGCATCGGTGCCGGCGGCCTTCTAATCACCTGCAATATAACCCTACTATGTGCATTCAGCTACGACATGATTGCATCGTTTTTCGATGAGATCCGATGCCTGATACACGCCCTACCGCTGATTGCTGATAAAACAGCACGTGGTAAACAGATAAAGATCATCGTCAATTTTCACAACAAAGTTTTAAGGTAATACTATAATAGATAGATCAGTGGAGTGGGACTCAAACTCTTTCATTTTTCGGAACACGAGTTGAGACCCATGGCAATAGATATTTGCTAGCTTTGCCTACGTTTTTAGCGCCGGTGGCTTCTTGCAACAACTTACAAGCCCGGGTCTGCTAGTTCACTTTTGCACCACCTCGTTCGTGACCAGTTGCATAACCTATGGATTTATTTATGTGAGTACCTCCCTTACTGGAACCTGGGGGGAATTAACGCGATTCTTGTTTTTCTTTTTATAGCAAATCGATCCACCAAACATATTTCTTATATGGGCTTACATAATGTCGATTATAATTTTAGCAAACAGTGGAAGTCATTTGATTGAACAGGTTGATGAAATCTTTGTCTCACTTCAGATGTGATGTAATTCAAAATATTAATAGTCGAGTAGATCCCGACGAAACATCAATCAAGAATTTGGGAATAGATTGATATCTTAAGATCTTGATTGTTTGTTTTGGGCAGTTGATTCAAAATCATTTAGTTTAGTCCTAAGCCAAATTACCGAGATGTTTTCATATACGAAATAGCTCAAAATCTTCTCAAGTCAGAAAATATGTATAATCAAAATTTGGAATTGTGTCATTTCTGAAGTGGGCCAAGCAAAATATGAAACAAGATTTGACCAATTATTGTACAAATTTTATACTATATTTATGTTTTCTAGAATAACGAATTACATGATGAATGTTTCAATTCAATGCCGTGGGACGGCGATCTGCAAACGAGCAAACAGCTGATGTTCGTAATGCTGCGATGTCGCAAGCCGTTGTATATCAATATATGGAATTTCGGAGTCTATGAAAAGCCCATCATCATTAAAGTGCGCTTTCATTTAGTTTTAGTTTGAAACAAAAAAGTTAATTAGCTGTCTTTACAGTATTTTAGATCGATTTATTCCATTTTGACGTTCTTTATTCGCACCACAAACAAATAGATGGAGGAAATGGTGTTTTAGCAAATTGCACGTTGCGTGATTGAAATATGAAATCTTGTAAATCCATTCATTTCTCTTTCAGATTTATTAATAATGTGTAGAACGACAATGATATGTTGAGTACCTAGAAATTAATCCATCAGTTTACAAAATTTACTAATGATGGTTTTAAAATACATGAGTTAGTTCATAGTTGCTAATATTGAATAAATTTTGAGTTTGAAATCAGTATGCGCTTGTGCCATAATCACAATCATTCCTTTTCGGGTCTGGGGTGGATAGTCAAGCCAATATTGTAGATATTTATTACCTCATCGCTTAGTATACTCGTCGGGATGCAAAACAATGCAAATAAAATCAACGAAGCTAACATTATGACGGAATAAATATATGTTCAATTAATCAATTACGATATTTAGATTATTTTAAACGCACTGAAAAATATATAGAAGAATGCCGACTCGCAAAAGAACAAGATCACGGTGATCGAAAACCATAGCATTCGTTTCATATGCTCGGAAAACCTAAAAGTCGATAAACTTTTAATTAAATTTAATGAAAATTCAACATTTTTACGATTTTCCCCCACTTCTTTTTATTTGTTTGTTTTTTTTTTCGATGGAAAATTTAATTTTACATAGGAAACCGTTCTTACATTAATTCTTTTCATTCATTTACATGGATAAAAAAAAATAAAAACTTAAAAAAAACATCCGATTTACGAACAAAATCCCATATAAACATGTAAATGCACACTGTACCGTCTTTATTTGAAGAGATACGACTATAATCATCATTAAACAAATTAAGCACAATTAAATTTTCCATCTTTTTAATAAGAATAATCTTTTTCGTAACTCTTAAACTAAGCCAGTTATTTAATGAGTTTTGAGCAACTTATGGTTCATGT
The DNA here is from genome assembly GCA_030264715.1 of Adinopsis sp. GC000173. Taxonomy (NCBI): domain Eukaryota; kingdom Metazoa; phylum Arthropoda; class Insecta; order Coleoptera; family Staphylinidae; genus Adinopsis; species Adinopsis sp. GC000173. The sequence goes on along the minus strand of JARJDW010006211.1, from coordinate 15 downwards.
CCAATTTTAAGAAGA
>JARJDW010006208.1:0-40639 GCA_030264715.1 Adinopsis sp. GC000173 | reverse complement strand
AAGATTTGGTTGTTAAACATTATCATAATTGGATAATAAAACCTATAAATAATAAATGTTTACTAAAATTGTAAATACGCTATGCGGATCAATTTCTTTTTTGCTCGCTATGCGGATCAGTCACCATACACAACACGGTTTTGACTGCGTTTCTAAATTACGAACGATAATATTTTTTACTCGGCTATAATACAGTAATAAAAATTATTTTATATGCAGGCAATTATGTGTATATTTACAGTAATTAAAAAGAGATACTCCCTCTGTTTGAAAATATATGGTGTACATTTGGAAAACGTCTATATTTTCAAATTTATTTCTAAAAGGAACTACAGAAATTATTGAATATTTAAGTTGTTTAACAATGTGGCTGACCTCGACAGGTTTTTTTTTTTTTGGAACATGATAGTGCTTGATTGTAATCATCCCTCACGAAGAATCGTTTTTTCTTGTTACAACACTGCTATGGGACAATTTTACTAGTTTCCTACTTTCGTTAACAACATTGTTGCTTCCAGATAAAATTGCAATGTCAGAAAAGAACATATTCAAATGCTGATTTTCTTTTAATTTTACTCTTCCTTTTTTAGTTAAAAACAAAATTTTCGATTTGAAATTTCTATGATTATGTTATGTTTATAACTATTAAATATTTTTGGCAGCAATTGAATTGACATCTGTTTGTTTACTGGATAAACATTGCTTTTTTCTAAAAATATTATATGTTTCAATAATCTCTTGTTTTTAATGAAATGTATACTATATTTTCGAAGATAAGAAGTATTTCTTTTTAGTAGGTAATTAATACTCCTATTTTTTTAATGTTGATATTTCTTAAAATGCTTTCAATTTCAAAAATATGCTTTCGTGCCGTGATCTTCAAAATATTTACAAGTTTATTTCATTTAATGAGGTGTTTTTCTTGATAAAATTATGCAATACCAAGCGGAATTGAAATGTTATATCTACTTGATTTTTTGTATAGTTAAAAAAAGTTGATGATTGAAATATTACACAAATTCATATAAATAATTAGAGTTCGAAAAATATATATAGGGGAAGGTTGCCCAAGTCGTACCCTCTAACTTAAATTGCCTGTAATTTGAAGAATTAAATAGCAAAGACAAGTTTGTTGGTCCTATATAAAACCATAATATATACTGCTTCTATTTACTGTTAAGAAATGAAAAAATTCATATGCATTTCTTTGTAATTTCGAGATTTCAAAAATTCTAAACCGGTACGTAGGAACCTATGCTCTTAAGTCGTACCCTCTATAGCCTAAGTCGTACCGCAGCTTTCAATCGGAGAAACAAAGTAGTGAAGCATATTTTTCATTATATTATGTTTACATAACACCTATGTGGATTCAACCTGTACAATTACGGCATAAAATTTTGGTAATTAACGTCTAACAAAATTATAATTCTTATAATATAACTTATTAAATTTTAGACATTAACGTACTGAAGAAGAAAATGTAAATACAATATGCAAGCAATTTTAAACGAAATTTATTTATTTTGATAATTATGTTTGGAAAAAAATGTACTTACTAGCACAATATGAGGGAGGTACGACTTAAGATTTGTGTGAATGTTATTCATATATCATTGTCATACAATATCTAATCAATATTTAACTTTGGTATACAAGGCAAATAATGCTTAAATAAATGTATAATATATATTTAAAATGCAATATGCAATTATCTAGTTTCAATTAGCTGTGGAAGCTTATAAATACTAGATAAATATTATATGACATCGTTAAAAAATGAACTTTGTTGAATAAAATCTGTATGCCTAGTGATGGGGTGACAAAACTTTAATATACGCTAAATGGGACTAAATTGATTGTATTGTCACTGTATTTGGAAATTTAGGTCTTATAGCTTCTTCAAAATCGCGGAGGTACGACTTAGGCATAGGTACAACTTGCGCAACCTTTTTTTTTACTTCGATATACGACCTTACTCAATTGATTCAGTTCTAATTAAAAAATGCAGTAAATTTGATTTACGTTCAATGTGTATTTGGCTTCCGCGTTAAAATATTTTATGTTGGAAGTTACTGTTTTAGTGCTGAAAATTAAAAATAAATTACCTTATATGATTATTTTTTAATATTAGGTACAATTATAATAAAAGTGCTAAAATTTAATTGAATTTTGACCATTATTTATGTTCTTTTTATAATAATAAATATTTATTCTTTAATATAGTTGCTCTAGATGCTTCAATATAATTGGCACGATTTAAAATCGTTTCAACAATTTTATTTATTTTAAATTATTTTTTGATTTCGAAATAAAACTGGAATTGAATCGTTTACACGGCTATTAAAGTTACAACTATAGTTTGAAGTTAAATTAAAATAGTTAAAGCAAAAAAGATTTTGTTATTTTCTAGATGTAATTAGTGAAAAAGTACAGTTTCCTTAATTTCCATTCCATAAATTAGATTTTAATGTCATTTTAAAATAATTTCATGGCGCTGTGTTGTTGGTAATTTGACGATTCTCATTTTTTTTGTCCACATATCCACATAGCAACAAAATATGCAAGGAATTACACACAGTATGCATACATGTATGTGTGTGTATGTATGTATGTATGTATGTATGTATGTATGTGTATAGGGAATATATTGATTCTTCCTATGGGTGATGCTGTTTCAATTGCGCATCCATCCTTCTAAAATTCGCACAACGGCTGAATGCTGCTGCGAGAGAAGCGACTTACAAATAATAATAATGGCTGGTGCAAAAAATGTACCTCAATATGCATAGGTAAACGTTTTTAGATCAAATTAGAAAGTTCTCATAGCCTGCCTGTTTTTGATTTAATTATATTTTATAGGAGTATATCGCATTTGCAAGTTTCGTATATGTACATAGATACAAAACAGCAATCATTTTGTAATGTTGTCGGTGATTGGCTTTTTCGAAAAAATGAATATAAAATAAAATAAATTGAGCCGTTTATTTTGAAAGTGGTCTAAGATATTTAATAAAAGTAAAAATAATTAAAATGGAGATCAAAATATACATAAATGCAAATAATATTCATAATTTTTATTCAAATAATTAGCAAAATTATTCAAAATGGTCTACAAAATATTGAAAATGTATCATTTAGCAACTATACCTCGTCGGTGATTGGCTTTTTCGAAAAAAGTGCCTTAAATCTATTTTCATTTCGATTGCTATATTGAAGTATAAAATATGAGCCGTCTATTTTGAATATACTCCATTTTCAATTTTTGGTAGATCGTTCTTACTAATTGCTAATTGTTTTATTAAGAATTATAAATGTAAGTTACTTATGATACAGTGCAAAAGCGGAATATATTACCTTTATTTTCGTATATTTTTGATTTCTTTATTTTTATTACGCATTAACGAAAGTGGCCATTTTCAAAATAAACGGCTCATACAAATGCAAGTAACATATTGCTCTTTCGCATTGCATCGTAAGTGAATTACATTTATAATTTCTATTAAACAAATATCTTAGGAATTATTAATAAATGATCTACAAAGATATTGAATATATATTTAAAGCAAACGGGATATTTTTTCTAGTGTAATCGCAGTTTTCATATGTTCGCGTCTAAAACACACACACACACAGAGGCAGGCAGGAAGTTGCCCTGAAAATCAATAATTAATGCGATCCAATCTACGAATGGTGGTGGTGTATAGAGGCGAAGAGTGTCGTTTCTTCTCCCACAGCAGCATTTCAACCCCTTTTTTCCATGTTGCCGAAAGTTGCACGCCGCCCGTTCGCGGCCTCTACTCCAAACACATTTTCGTGTTTTTATTTAAAAAAAAAATTGATTTGATTTATTTTATCCAATTAGATTAATATTACAATTTATATATTGCTGTCGCGTAATTAAAATGATAGGGAATCCATTCGCCGCACGACGGTATGTGTGTATGTATGCGATATAAACAAACCGAGCGCACAGCACAGCACAGCACACAGCAGAGCAAAGCGGCGCGAGAGAGGGAAATTTCATAAAACATACATTCGGATTGTTGAACGTGTGGAGACGACGACGCGCGCGAGCAATGAGTTTGATAATGTGTTGTTGTGCGGCGCGCTGCTGTTATTAGTGCCGGTGCACCGTTGTTGTAGTTGTGTGTTCCACATTGAGTCATTCAGAGAGTCAGTCAGTAGCTAGACGGCGAGCGTGCCGCATCACACCACTCGTTCCGTTCGTTCCGTTCGTTCGTTCGGGGTCTCGTGTTTTGTGTATAGAGTAGTAGGCGCACACACGTTATACACGTTACGTTACATTACATTCGTTCTTATCCGCGCGACCGACCACCTTGTTTTCTTCAATACATATTTTTATTTTTCGTTACTTATAACGCATTTTGTTGTGTGTTGTTGTTAGTTAACAAGCGCGCGTCATATATAATTTTTTGTGTTTTTTTCAATGAATTAATTTATTTATTTTTGAAAGTGTGTGTGTGATATTGATGATAATGATGGTGTGAGATTGATGAATTGCTGCCACTATAATAATAAAATAATCGGCGAGGAAAGAAAATGTTGTGTTGCGCTGGTGGCCGACGGTGGCGGCGACGAATTCGTTCGACAACATTATTTTTCAATCGTCGTCGCCTGTGCTGTTGCGTTGCTGCTGCTGCTGCATCATCATCATCGCGATAGCGCGAACACTGCTGTTGAGCGGGCTGCAACAACAACAACACCACACACAAGCACAACTACGACGACGACGACGATACAACAACAAGAAGGAGAAAAGGCGTTTTGGTGTAAAATGGCTGCCAGTGGCTATTAGGAGTTGTTTGTTTAAATGCATGTCAGTGCGCATCTACTTCAACTACTACAACCTGTGATGATACTTGTGATGATGCTGATGCCCATGATGATGCACCATACTAGGCTTAAATGAATTCAATCCGTGTGTGTTGTGTGAACGCGCTCACAACAACATCAACTATTTTGATCAAGTGTATCTGTTGTGTGTGTGAGTGTGCGAGTAGTATTATTTTTTAAATAAAAATAATTCAACAAAAATCGCAGTGTGACATTACATTGTTTCAAATCAAATTAATTTCGATCTTTTTTTTTTCAATTGCAAAAAAAAGATCTCGGTCCAAGTATTATGCCATGGCTGTGCTTAGATCTGCGACTGGTGAGTTCTTCTTGTTCTTTTATTCATTTTTCTGTAATCATAATAATTAATGTCGTTGTGCATACGTGGACGTAATATTTTTTTTTTTCTGTTGCATTAAATGAATATCAATTTTTTTCGGCCTAACCGCGCGCGCTTAATTAATTTAGCATTTTGAGCGAAATGCGTCATGTAATAGCAGCGTAGATAAGATTACACTTGACGATTGTCGTCGCAGATTTTGAATAGTTGTGATACTGCCAATCTTGACGCGATTTAAATATACACATACATACATACATGCATGCATACATGCATAAAGCGATAGTGTGATATTTTGTACGTCGTTCGTGTGTATCACAAGCAGTAAAATTAAATTTATTATCATTATAAAAGTGGCGTGCTTGCTCTCTTGTAAATACGTTATACGTATACGTACGGTACGCCAGTGTGGTGTGGAAGAGAGTCATTGGCGCGAATTTCTCGGTTATTGGTTTGGTTTGGTTCGGTTGCGTATTTTCAATGTGTTTGTGTGTGTGTGTGTGGTATTTTAAATGCAATGAAATTTCCTTTTGAGAAAAATCTTCTTCGTCTTCCTTCCTATTGATTTTCACGACCGCCAACAGATATGAGGGTCATAGGGCATTTTCTTGTTCTCTAAGCTTCGCGCGTCTATCTCGTTCTGGTTCATTATCGCAGATGCGATTCGCCATTGCGCTTCAACCAACCGACTGCCCAAACATCGTCTTATATATACGTATATATATATATACACTCGTCACGCGAATGTATTATAGTCTCTCCTCTCTCGACCTGCCGCTTTTGCCAACCGCATCGCTAAGTAAGTACACCCATCCACACGCTCTCCTCTCTAAAACCCAACCAAACCTCCTATTATTATTGATCTACTCTGTTTCTCCGCGCTAACACACACCAACCAACCACCTTCCCCCCTATCGCATAAAATCCAATGCCAAAGCAAAACTAAAACTCTCCATTGAAACACGATGATGGCTTTGACTTAGCGTGATTGCGAAATGAACGAACGACGCACATCATCATCCCCTTCACGCTCTAGATGCCGATGATGGTGGCTGGATGGATGGTTAGCTAGCTAGCTAGCTAGCTGATGTTCATTTTGAGAAAGAGGAAATATTATCATCATCGTGTTACGATAAAATACTTGTTGAAAAGAATACGACAACCACCGCCTATTTAGTTAGCCTTAACCAGCCGACAGGCAGCAGCAGCGCAAAACGTATACGAGTACACAACATACGCGCTTTCAATTTTTGGTTTTTGTTGTAAATGTTACCGACTCTATGTATGTGTGTGTGTGTGTGTGTGTGTGTGTGTGCATGCATAGAATAGTAGCGGATATCAGTGCGGAGAGCCGGGTGAGGACCTGAAGAGATCAATACCGTATTTATTTTTAGAATTCGCCTCTATATACTAATACACATACAAGTCTCTCCATACAGTCAGTCACATGCCATACATTCTTTTTTTATATAGTGTAAAATGTGCCGTTGAAAAATCACTTGCTTTGGTAGCAACAGCAGCAGTACGTATAGCATAGCAGCACAAGCCAGCAGGTTCCTTTTTCTCTCGTGTATTATTGCTACGATTTTATTCTAAGCTAATAATAATAATAATAAAACGTTTAAATATTAATTCGTTCAGCATGTTGTTGTTGCTACAATGCCTATATGTTAGTAGAGAGAGGAATATTATAACATACAATAATTATTAATCGTAACGTCTGTGTTTATTTATATATTCAACATCTATATATACATTTTACTGATTTGTTCACAACCGTGTGGGGAAAATGATTCGAGTCTGTATAGAATGTGTACAGTTGTATCAAAAGTATACGACACATACCGATTGGATGCCGTGCACACACAGTCATATACACGGACCTGAAAATGTCGACTTGAATCTCATCCACCCTCTTCGCACTTCACGTCTCTCTCGCGCGCGCGATTCTCTTCCTATGCTCACCTCGACAAACGATCAAACGAGACTCCCCTTTTTTTTCTCTCCATATAATACATTTACTCTATGCCTCATTACCATGAACGACCTACGATTAAGCATGTTGTTTTCACTTCCATTAAAACCGTGCGTTATTACATCGCCATGCATTTTGTGTGTTGTATTTGTTGCTGTGGATATGTATTATACCTAGTATGGATTGTGCATTAGCAATGATGATGTGGCCCCAATTTTTTTTGTGGGTCTTCAACGTTTTGTTGGTATTTATAGCGACAGGTCCCCTTTAAGCCATGAAATGATTGTTAAGTTGGCGACGTGTCGGTGGTGGTGGTGGTGGTGCTCGAGCGCGCTCTCTCAAACGCCACCATTTATATTCGAATATCAATTTAGCGCGGCGCGCTGATTTTTCACCACCACGTAATATGAAAGCGCGTAGCAGAGTCGGGGGCGATTGTGAGTTTGAGTTAGTAAAGCAAGTAGTTAGTTTTGTGAGTGGCGGCGGCGGCGACGAGAGATGAAATCGATCCGTTTTATCCCCGAGGCGCCGTGCCGTGTGCTCTCCTCGCACCTGACCTTGTGGCTCGCTTTAGCTGCTGTTCCCGTATAGCCAAGTGCTCTGCGAGAGAGTATATGTAGCCACATTTTTTCCATCAAATATGTAAAATTGAATAATAAAAAAAAGAAGCATCACCGTTTTAGTAGATTAAATAATCGGCTCGTTACACCGCCACCTAACATACAATCATCAAGAGCGGTTTTATGGTTTGATAGCCATCAAAACAAAAAGCGATTTTAACGATGTGGTGCCCGCAACACGACAACGACAACACAACCAAATAGGCGCATCATTGCTACTACACAACACACGTTGCTTTACTTTGCTTGTTGCTAGATTTTGAACGCGTAACATACGTGTTCGACGCGCGTAGATGTTTTTGATGACGATGATGGGCAAGCAAAATATGTATAAATTGTAAATGCATTGGTGTGCGCCACGCCCGGTTCAACCCAGCTAGTATTTACTATCACCCCCGGGGATCGTTTGGACACCAAACCATCTCACATCGCTCCTGCTGCTGCTGCTGCTCCGGCTCGGCGTAGTCGAGTTTGGTACACAGGCTAAAAACCGTCGCACACACACACACACACACATATACATACATTCATGCACACATACATACACATACACCTCACCGCGCGCGCCTCATCTCATCTCATCCACATCCATAGCGGCAGGCAGGCAGGCAGCACAAGCAGCACACGAAATGCAATCGTCCGCTCGCCTCGTCTTTCCGGTATTCAATTCCCCTGTGACAGAGCAAGACGCATCTATGTCATGGAATGTACATACACATACATACACATACTCACAAACTAAGAGGAGTCAACCTTTCCTTTCATCCGACTTTGTTAGATATCGATCTCTCCTCTCAACACATTCTACCATCCAAACAACAGCCAACACACAGCCGAGTTTGGTGTGTGTGTGTGTGTATGCGGCGACGACGACGATGCGATGACGATTTTGCATTTCGCTGGTTGGTGGTGGTGTGCTGTTGCCGTTGCGTTACACTGCCTCGGCCACCTTATTTTTTCATTTATTTATTTATCTTTCCTTCATTTAACCTTGTTTATAAACAATTTATTGCCGCATGTGTATTACCTATGTATAATACATTCGACGAACAGCAGAGTTGTCGTATTGCTAGCTAGCTAGCGTATATAGCAGTTTTTAATCAATCGAAGCCCTCTACGGCGGTGATATTTCAAACAACGAAAAATTATTCCATCAAGATCAATACTTCGTGACATTAAAAAAAAAGGAGAGCGTGTAGAAATTGTTGTTGCTGTTGTTTCTCGCAAGCAATCGTATCATACACACCAACACGATTAGATATATCGTCTAATTGGCTGAATATATGAAATTTTCGAAGGGGATGGATGATGATTCGATATTTTTTCCCGCGGGGGTGTTGTAGTAGAAAGGGGGGCGCCGCATCGCATATATGCACTGCGCTCGGTTCGCCACATATGCGGAAAAGGGTTTGATTGCTGCTTATAAACAATATGGCGGTTTAAAGTTATCTAGCGTGTCAACATTGATCGGGTAGGTGGACGGTTCAGGGGTTTTGTGCACCCCTCCCCCCCAATTACGCAACCGTCATGGAGATGGAGCCACTGAAAAATATTTAAAAAAACACATAGACATGTTGCTTGCTGCACACACCGGAATCCGCCACCTCCTGTGGTCGTTTCGTCCCCCAATAAGAAGATTCTCTTGTCTTGTCTTGTCTTTTGTGTATATGTGTATGTGCAAATTTTTCTGTTTTGTTTAAGTAAATAATTGTTTCGCATGTTGTTGCTTGAAGCATGATGATGAAGTCGCTCTATGTATATATATATGTGTGTGTGTGTGTGTGTGTGTGTTTAGTATATATAGCTTTTATTATTAATCGTTAGAGAAAAGACAGCTTAGAGGTCGTTGAGGTCATTGTATTTACACCTTGTTATTATACACACGAGATGGTTTCAACTATGTAGAAATTACAATTGAATAGTACATCTACTGTTAGAAATTTGCTTTTCGTTTCAATTTGTGATTGGCTGGCTGGCTGAGTTTCGTTCTGAGAGTATACACATAATACTACGATATACGCAATTTCTAAGCAGTGCGCCGTGCGCTTATTTCAATTTTTTATTTTTAATAATTCAATTTTATTAGTTATTAGTTACTACTATTGAAATGATCGAAAATTAAAATTCCTTACGATCAATAATATTCAAGGCTGTATTATTTATATGAATAATATTTCATTAATACAACTTTCTTTTATTCAAATAATACAATATAAGGCGAATATTATCAATTTGATGTGTTGCAATATTGATATTCCAGCAACGCCCTGTAGATGTTGTTTGCTTTCGAAATGTTGTACTACTTATTGTTTGCAAAATATTTAGGAGGCAATTTGTTGTTGTTGTTGTCTTACACGAAGATTATTTCAACAACCTTTAAATTATTTTTTTTGAAAGTATCGCAGCAATAAAATAATAATGGTAATAATAAAAACGGCGCGCGTAGTAATGTTATTATTTAGCGCGATTAAGTTTTTTTATTAATAGGAAATTGATTTATTAATTTATTAGATGTGAGTGTGTGTTTTGTTTATTCGTGCAATGAAGTAGTAATCAAACACGTATGTCTATTTATGACGATCCTCCTCTAGCACACACACACTCATCTAAAGATATATATATATATAATGATTTTCTTATGAAATTGAACGTAAAGGAAACGATTGCGCGCGAAATGAACTTAACTAACAACTCCGCAAAGTTGAAAAGCCATGATGATGTAAACGATATGCGCGCACATTCTGTTCACACTCTTCGCCCGCTCGTCTCGTTCATTTCGAGAATGATTTCGATTAACTCTACTACTACGGTAGAGAGGAAAAACGCGCGCGGCGGCGGATCAACTCGCCTGCCTGCCTGCCTGCCGGAATGACTCGGAATTAAATAAGCGCGCAAGATGGCCAGTTTCTCTTTTTTTTTTTATTCATGTACAATCTACGTGTAGTAAAAAAATCCACATATTGATGTTCTAATTATAGCGTTCGGCATCGCTTTTTTTAGCACCACGTACAATGCACAACGCATATAACATTCTTGTGGCATTTTCGAATTACTAATCGTTGCACGCCTTAGCAATATAATATCATTTTCATTCGAATTTCGGCGGTGCGATGAGAAAATGAAAATGAAACACAAACAAACATTGTTCGATCGTATTATTATACTATATAGACATATAATAGACTAAGTTGTCCTGAAAATGCTGACCCGTTTGACATCAGCTGCCGAACGACAAAGTTGTCATTATCATATGAACATTGTTGCAGGCGCTGGCGTGAAGATGGAGCATTTCCAGGCGGCGCTCGACCCCCGGAAACAGGAGCTCCTTGAGGCGCGCTTCCTCGGCGCTAGGGTGAGCATTATACTTTTTTTTTATTTTATTTTATTTTACTTTAATCTCTTATCATTATCATCCATCCTGCTGCCTGCCAGTAATAGTAGTTGAACTGAATGATGACGACGAATCGGTGAAATTATTTTAAATGACGCGCGCGCGCGAAGATTCACATTACAACTTCCTCCCATCCATCCTATGTGGTTGGAGCAACGAGGAGCTCTCTAGCCATAAAAAAAACGATAACACAAAAAAAATGCTCTGACGTCATGCATGACAATATTTTGTTTGCATATAGATTGGTATTTAATAAGCATGTAATAACCTTCAAGTGACATTGTGTTTACTTGCCGAGCGCTCTCTATAAATTTATTAATAACTAGCTAATAATCTCTAAGCTGTGCGAGTCGAGTTGCATTTCCCACATGATGGAAAAAAATAAATGTAACGATATTTTTATGAATGAATAAAATGATACGACATTTGTAACAATGCTAGTACCAAATCGTTACAGATGGTGTTTTTGAAGGCGCACCATCATCGCACATAGATGATCGTTTTTTTTTTTGTTGATCGCGTCGCACTGACGTCCTTGCAGTAATTTTTTTTATTTGGGAACGTGTGTGTGCGTGTGTGTTCTCCCTTTTAGTATGTACATGTAGTATAGTAATAATATTACGGTTTGTTGTTGCACGGCTAGATTTTTTCGCCCAATTTAGTACATCCTATTTATTTGTTTCGCGCTGCTTTATGTCGGAGTGTGTGTGTGACGATTGTGTGTGATATGTATGCGCGCCTTCGCCTTAACTTTTAGTACAACAGCGAACTCGCGCCAACCATTTTATTATAAAATGGTGTCGTTGCACTTTTACTAGCGCGTATTATATCTACGGCCAAGTACAGTCACACGAAAAGCATATTTCATACACAACGACGATATAATAGAGACAAATTCTTCTTCTTCAAAAAATAAAATGAAATAATGAAACCAATACTCATAAAATATTTTGATTGAGAGGTTAGTTGTAATTTTTACTGTGACATAGTTTAATTATCCTAATGCATGTGTTGTTGTAAAAGTAAAGGATTATTAGTGTGAGAGAATGCGTGCGTGTGTATATTTTTAAAATGGCAGCTATAAATAAAAACTACACGACGTTTATTTCAATCCAACTAACTAATCATACCAACAAAACAATTGCAAGCGGCTGAAAAATGTGGCGCGCGCGCGCTCGCGCCAACGAACGAACGCTCAAACTCGCGTATCTAAAAAGAAAGGATTTATTTCATCATTATTACATTTCCAATTCCAATTTTTTATTTTCTAAATGTTTGCGATACTGCTTGGCGCTTTCCCACCTCCACACATCATGCATCGTCCGTGCATGAATCTTACACTATAACATTATATTATTATTATAGATATAATATCATTAAATTATTAGATAACGCCACCACTTGGGTGTTTGTGTGTGTTGTGTTGTATTTGCGCGATCGCGTTTTTATTTACACATGCGTCACTTCCTACAACAACAGCAACATCAGATTTTCAAATCCGGCGGCGCGCGCGCGCGTTTACATACATTCAAATTTTAATTATGCCAATATACGATATATGCAAAATTGTTATACAGCTTAATAATGTGTGATATAGTGCGCGCGTAACCTTCGCAAAGTGCGCCGTTGTTGCTCTGTTCTGTTGTATTTGCGCGCTTTACAACGTTTGTATGCATGTGTGGGACTCCTCTCGGGCCTGCCATCGTTGGTTGTTGTTATTGTAAGCATGTCGTGGTAAATTACCGCACAAACACAGTTGCGCGTTGTCCCGCATCAGCCTCTTCTTCTTCTTCTGTCTGCCTGCTCGAAACACTCTGAAGAACATAACACATGCTTAGTCAGACATTCCTCTACCGGGGGACACTCGATGGCGAAGCGCCCTCTCACCCGATGCGGCGAGAGAATGTGTTAATATTATTAAAATTAAAACAATATGGAAACGGGCCACTTGTCGTGTGTGTGTGTGTATCGCAGCAACGTATCGCTTTTCGTCGAGGTTTCGCTGTTGTGCTTGAGGCCGCTGCGCTCTCGCCTGTCCGCTCGGTGTGCGGGAGTATCACACAACGTGGTTAACATTATTACTGTGCTGCCCGGCCTGCTGCTGCTGCTGCTGCTGCTACTTAAGAGCGTTGAACTTTTTATACTATACAACATACATATACGTTTTGTCATTTTTTTTTCGCTCTCTCTGCTCAGCTCAACAACGGCGCGAGTAGTGTTTGCGGTATATTAAATTCGCACAGATTTCTGCTCGCTCTAGTAGTAGTAGTAGCGTAGAGGAAATTATCTAAGGCACTTACATATTTGATGATTTTTTAAGCGCTGATCGTGGAAATGTTTTTATCAAAAATAAATACGGAATTCAAGGACGTACGCGCGCGCGAGACGAAATAACTTGAACCGAACGAACAGTGGTTATATGTNATGCTGCTGTTGCTGCTTTTTTTGTTATATTATATATATATAAATCGATTTTAACCACATACATGTGTGCTGTTGTCGTTGTTGTTCTGTGTGTGTATGTGTATATATCGTATATGTGAAAACCTATAATTCCATTTATGGTAGTAGTTGTAGAGTGTAGAGTAGGTAGGTTGGGATAGCAAGCTGCATTCCATCCAATTAGCTGCAAACTTTATATCCGACGTGTGCGACATTATATTATGTATTCAACAAGGCAATACATTTTTTTCGGTTCCGAGTGCGCGCACTCTTTTGTGTAATAGCGCTGATACCACAAAAAAAAGAAACAAATTCGTATAACAATAAGGACGACGACACTTTAATTGGAATATTTCACTCGCGCGCTCGTTAATAAAAAAATTTACCTTCTTTTTAGCATATAAAATAACAAGTAGGCAGGCAAACAACAACAACACAAATTATAAGCACACAATCACTTGTTACTACTACTATTAGTAGTAGATGATAAATAGCATATTTATTATTTATTAGAAAGTGAAAAGAATCGGTCGTTGCGGATGATACATTATATTTTGTTTTGTCGAAAAAGTGTGGTGGTTTTAGAGGTGCAAACAAACTATACAACAAATACTACTGTAGTATTATTATTATAAAAGAGAGAGTGCAAGTTGGTTATATTATGTTATAGAGTAGAGAGTGAACGTAACGTCGTGCACACAGTACGAACACCGAAGCGCGAATGATCGCAGACAGCGGTGCGCGTTCGTTTTAAATATAAACTAGCGAGAAGTGGGCTGACGACGATGTTGTGTGTGGCTCCGCGCAGTTATGCAGTGTGTGACCGAAATGAGTTGGCAACTATGTACGGCGCCAGCTGATGTGCCGAAGGCAGTGTTGCCGGTGCGATGGCCTCGATGAATGGCATTGCAAGGCTAGGTCTGTGGCGATGCAGTGCGGTCTGATGTAGACATGTGCGGTAATTCACAACATGGACGGGCTTTGCGAAGCTCTTCTCGTACACTATCATCGACAATTTTATTACTATCAACGATATCAGGTATTATTTTTTTTCATATAACTATTTTACGAAAAAAAATGCCCAATTTTTTTCTTGTCGACGAGAAAAGCGAATGTAGGTCGTTTATAAGTATAGTAGTCAATGGATATGAAAATTTTGCAAGGCAACAAAAACAACACTTTATTTTTTTTATTTTGAATATTCGTCGTCGTCGGCGGCGCGCGCGACCTAATTCTCCACCACATAACATAAACGATTAGTAGAGACGTATGATTTTTTCACTTTTCTAGGTGTATTTTAGAAAATGTATACGAAGCGATAGCGATGTGTGTAGTAGAAATAGACGGTGGATGTATATGTTACATGTATACGACGTACTACTACTACAACACTCTTGCACACATACACACACATACAAACATACACACACACCAACGAACGAACGAACCAAGCAACCAAGCAACCAACCAGCCCAACCGATTCCTATGTGCATGTGTGTCTAAAATGTAATCGCAGTCAGCGATGGCGCGATATCTTTGTGTGGCCGCACACTTTCAATTGTTAATCGATCGCCTTCTCGGTTCTCTCCTACCGTTTTCACATGTAAATATTAAACATGGCTGGCGTTTTCTCGTTAAAGAAACGAACTTTGAATTTGATTTCGAATTGGCGTTGAGCGCAGCAGCGCAGCTCTGCCCAGCGCGCGCTTTTTACGCGTTCGCGCGTACATAATTAAACATCTGTCATTTATTTTTTATCCTCTCTCGTGTATATAATAATATAATGGCACAATACACTTTGCTTATTAGTTTAGCAAGTCTTTTTTTAGAAATGCAACAACGAAAAGCAAATACATACATATAGGAATTGAATTTGAATTCTATTAGACATCTAATATAATGCAATGCATATTTTTTATTATTACTAATTTACTACTACTGTAATTGATAATAAAATGCGCAACGTCTTTTAAGCAAGCATGTCCTCCGTATTGTAAGCAGCAGCAGCAGTTTGGCGGCTCTCTCTCCCCTTTCATCCCTTTGCGTTCTCTTAAAATGTATATATATAGATATATATATAACATGTATCTAGAACAACTTATAAAGGGAATTGGGTGGTCGTCGAAGTGGCAGGGTGCGAGTCACTATTGATTATTACGAATCTCAGGGCGGCTTTGGACAGCGAAACGAGCGACCACCACACCCCGCTGACAGCGTCTTTGCGACCTTTCAATATATATGTATGGTGTGTGGTACATACATACGTATATATGCTATATACATACCGGAACATTTCGTCCCGTATTGATCTCGAAGTAGACGAGAAAACCCCCTTATAAAACCTACCAACTTACCCACCACCCATTCTAACAAAATCCCCGTTTTATTTTTTTTTCCACCGCACACACATATATACGAAACTATTGCGTCATCATCCACAAATCCACCTCGCCTCTTTACGCAAATGAAACAAACGTCTTAATATTTTTCATATACATACTACTCGTCGGTTTTTTCTCTTCTCGTTTATCTAGAACACATTTTTTTGGTCCGCTGGGTACTATCAGCTGGTTTTGGTGGCACAATACCAAAAGCCAGGTAGAAAATCGAGGGTGTGTGTGTGGATGTGTGTGTATTGTATATTATCGTGCGAAGAAAAATCATATCTAAATGGAATAAACAGAGCAATATTATATTGAATGGCAACAATGCTTTTTCTACACGTCGTCGTCCATACATATATAATACAAAAAAAATCTAAAAACTGTACTTTTTAACAACAAGTTCACGCACACCAACAGCAGCAGCAGCAACAACATGGATCAGGATGAATCTCTCTGCTCAACTCACTCAAATTCAACATTCTTTCATAATGCTGTGCTAACTAAATGAACGATTTCTGTGCGATGATAATGTTATTTATTTATCAGATATATTATTAGCTATACAAAAACTTGTTTCTTCGTCGCACGTTATCAAATTGCGCGCGTTTGTTGTTTCATTAGGAATGTAGGATATGACATCACTATCAATTTTTTTTTTCATTTTCTATTAATTAGAAATGAATGTTCAATAGCAGTGTTTTAACAATACAACGACATTTTGTATTAAGTGGCGTATATAAAGTGCGTGATTACCGCACATAATATCGGCTGCAAATTTGCGATGTTGCCAATTGAATGAAAAAGACGACGAGGAGGAAGGTGTGCATTTTGATTGTGGCGGCCGTCTTCTAGACATTTCATACAAATGCTCGACGCTCGCTCTCGGTGTACGTGTATTGTGCCGAGGCAGCAGTAGTCGAGCGAGGCAGCATTACACGAGGGAAAATCCTTGCTAATGTTGTTGTATAGTGTTGTGGATACATACAATAATACGGGACGACGACGACGACGACGATGAAAATGGTATGCGTGTGTTTGTATGGATTATAACAAAAGAGTGGATGGACGGATAATAACGACCACACCGACCCTCTTGTGCAGTTTGTTTTAGCTGCGCTACTCTGCGCTACATATATACAACACACATATACTTAGATAGATATTTCAGCCTTTTGGCGTGTTGTTGTGTTTAGAAATCGTAGATTTTCGGAATGGCAGCGGTCGATCTCGGAACTTAAAATTCCCCTGATTTGCCATCCCCCCGCACACCACTGCACGTCGTCCTTTCTTCCTTTTTTTTTATTCCACTACTTATTTAACTTCACTTGAACAAAACGAACGGTTTTGCTTTTTATTCAAAATTGCATCTTTTTTTCCCGCTTGCTTCTTCGTTCGTTCGTTCGCCGTTTTCTTTCTTTCCTTCAGTTATATCCATTTCATCTCTCAGCGTTGTTGTTAGTGTGGGATCACAATCGACTTTTCATTTTGTGTGCCAGCTAGGTGAAATGACTTGTGTGCGCTGCTGCTCGCGTTCGTTCGAGATGATGTGATACTACCAAAGCCGGAGACTGCTAGTGAGAATAATCTAATAACATTTGTGCTGTGATATAATAATATGACCCATTGGTTTATACTGAATAATTTACTATTGGTAAGCAAGCACACGATTACACTCTTTACAGCAATAATATTTTTATACGCTTCATGCCGTCGCGCCGAATGCATGCGCTATTTAAATACCACTGCAATCATATGTTCGACGGTCGCCATTTTTACCATCGCCACGTGGCTTACGCATACATGTTGGTAATATCAATTAAATCTGGAATGAAATAACGTTATTGCTGCTATGACTCGCGCACCGCTCTATCACCACCGCAATTTCTCTATAAAATCATTATCTTATTTACTAAATAAATATTCCTTGTAGTTGAACTCAGCCGAACGAACGAACGAACGAACTCTATCATGGATATTGAAATTTTTCTAAATAAATGTACTTACGATACGATATACGCACGCTGGTAATAATAACGTATCATTTGTTGTTGATTTGTGGTAATTTTATAACTATATTTATACATCAATGCAGGCATTATTATAATGTGTGAAGTTTTGTGGTACATATTTCTAGTGCATATAGTATTAATAGTAAAGAAGTGATTACTTCCACTGTAGCAACAGCAACACTGCAACAACAACAATAATAATTTCAAATCGTTGTAGATATATAATGCACATACACTTGCATACCATTACATTCATTCTATAATATACATACATAGTACGTTTTCTTTTTTCTTTTTCTTTTCTCTTTCTTTTTTTATTTTCATAATTCGTGATATGAATTAAGCGGCCGGAAATGGATGTATACATCCGCCATATTGTTCCTCTAACATTTTCTTTCAACAATTTGATCTCTTATTTTGCTATATACGGCGTCGTCGTCGTCGTCGTAGTGTCGTAGTCGCCCATACACATACACATACATATATAAACGCTATTTATTTGCCTTTGCCCGAAATGAATAAATTCCGCACATATTCTGCGGCGGCGAGTTCAATTTTACAAATTCGTGCGCTAGGAAATTCTTTCACATTGCGAGAGAGGAAAAAAGCGAACAATTATAAAATATCGGTGCGTCGTTGGGTTGTCGTTGTCGTTGTCGTTGTCTCGTCGTCGTAGTGTTGTTGTTGTGTTATTGTATTGTATAGTCATTCGTTGAGTTGAGTGTAAGCGCAAATATATAAAAATATTTATATGAACTTGCACATATCTGTTCGCCAATTTTCTGCCACTTCTGCTTACGTCACGTGAATCGAGAAGTTTGCAAGTTTCTAGCACGGGTTCGATAACCTAGTTTATTAGGAATTCTATTATATGTAAGTATGTGTTTGTGTATATATGTGTATGAGTATATATGTATGTTGTGTACCTGGTTCAGGGTTCTCTTGTCTCTTTTCTACACGCTCATGATTGAATGACCAACTAAGCAGCAGCGCACGGTCGCTTTTTACTGTCGGTTCTAAAAATATCGACCGGGTGCCTTCTCTCTGCTGCTGCGGCTCTTTAAACTAATATAATACAATAAACGAGAAAAGAACTATAAAAGACAATTTACGTTTTTTTTTTTCACCACGTTCCGTTCAGCTCTCGCATACACACACACCAATTCAGCTATACACATATATACATACGTCAATACCATCATGCATAATACATATTTAAGACATCAACATTACGCTGTGTTGTCAAACGTATATCATTTTAATTATTAAATGAGTAAACTAATTGTGCAAGTATGTTGTTGTACATAGATTTCGATTTGTTGTCGCTTTTGAACACGGCTTGAAATAAACGTGCGGTGCGGTGTTGCTGCTGCTCTCTTAAAAAAAATTTATATACATATATGTGTGTAAGTGACAATTACGACGTCATAAATTTTGTGGATTTTATCATTAAAGGTGTATGCGTATACAATAGTCATAGTAGTAGAGCGAGTGTTGTGTGTGCACTGTTTTATTTAAGGGGAAATGATTTTGATCGAAATAAAGCAGGTTTGTTAGTATACAATGTGTTTTGAATTGTTCAAAAAAAAAAAGAAAAAATTAAGATATATACAAGCTAAAATTACATTACGTACACAAACTTGTGCATACATGTGCACGTAAAATGTCGACAATATGGCCAATAATGTAGCTAATTCATTATATCGTACATACATACTTTATATATATAGATATATAAATACGTACACATAAACACATATATACATCGCATACATACATAAAAGTGTCGTACGAATAAAACGCGTTATCAGTTATTTCGTTGTATTTATATTTTAGTACTTTTTTTATATTTATTTTAAGTTGTTTCGTAGCAAATTGATGACCTTAGAATATTAATTCTAACAATGATAGAGCGGAGTTGAAGCTACTACACATACACATATTATATATTTGATTCAAAAACGTTTTCATTCTCGAATGATGAAGGAAGAAAAAAATACGGAACGATGGTACGCTTTTTTTCACCTTGTCGAGTATTTCAATCACGCAGCAAGCAAGCAGGCAAGCAAGTCACAACCCCTTTCGTTATCGGCTAAAAGGCAACACGGTGCGTCGTCTGTAAAGCGGAAAAAACGTACTACATATACATATTACATAAATACGCCCAATAAATGTGAAGAGTGCGCACCTATTGTTTTTTCGTTAATTTAATACACGGCGGAGAGTGCGAACGACGAGTGGGTTACAAGTGTTAGCGAAATTTGCAATGTTGCCGTTTTAAAAATAGCAATCATTTTAAAATCTAGTAGAGTATACAACACATCGACCGCTTTAGAAAAAAAAATTGTACATGTACACCTCTTTTCCCCCCAAGGTGAACGTACATTTATTTCACTGCCTGCATAACTCCCCGACTGTCTTTGGATTGATTTCGACATATTTCTCTCTTTCTATACCGTCGTTTTACGAATACGTATGTTGCTAGATACTTACTTGCATACATGCACCTCTATTTTTCATATTTAGCATTTTTATTGTATTTTTGCTGTGCATTAACATACTTTTAGATATTAACATTTATAATTACGATACTAATTAATATGATACAACGGTGGTTTTCATATATGTATGTATGCGCGTATAGATATTTATTTATATTTAATTTTAACACTATTTTAATTAATCCAAGAAACTACTACATCATCATTATCGTCGTCGTCAATTGATTTTTTATGCTGCTATTTGCATTGGCATCTCATACTTTCATAACCTACAATTTCTAATTGGTTGAAGTTGATTATGAGTAGTGAGTAACTAAGTGCATAATACATAATGTTGGTGCGCTTTCATTTACACCATAAAATATGTTATAGATGTGTTATCTATTCGGTATAAATGTTGTTGATTTCATTTGTGTTATTTATATATGTATATTGAACTATTATGATGGCGGTCGGATAGAGACCTAGAGACAGAATAGTGATTTTTTTTTGAGAGATGACATTAATGCGATGATATTTTTAATCAAGTTTTTGGGTGATTTTCTGATTGTAACATTTGTCATGATCTATAAATACGTTGTATTTGTATGCTTGTATGTATGTGACAGTGTGTTAAAAGTTAAATTGAAATTCCAAGGTTCATTCCTGCGGTGTAGTTAGCTATATGTATGTGTGAGTATTTATGAATATATTATTTATAAACTTATTAATTCGATTTTATGATATTTTTTATTTGAAACGAAATGAAAAAACAAAAAATTTCATAATCGTCGCCGCGTACATGTACTGTGTGGAATCGATTGCGTAATGCAACTATGTTAATATACGAAACGAAACAACTTATTTCAATTTATATAAACTGACTGTGCATGTTTAATAATATTAATTGGATAATAAGTTTAATAATTTAGTTACTGTTTAGAGATGGATGATGTTAATAGTAGTACTAATAGCAATAGCAATAGCATTTTTTTGCACAAATTATCAACCGCCGATTCAAGAAGCAATAATAGTAGTGTAAGTGATTTTAAAATTTCCTCTCTTAGCACCGTCGTCATCAATCGGTCGTTCGGTCGGTCGGTGTATGTATTATATAGCAGCCGCTGCTTTTTATTTCGAATGCATAAAAATGTTTACACGTTTCAAGCAAATCACGTTAGTACAAAACTCTTCCGTTCCGCCATTTATTCAGGTCATTTGCATGTTTGCCAACTTCAGGTCCGATTATTACTTATAACTCCTCCCCGAACGGTGCGCGCCAATTTTCTTTATTCACACACATACACATATACACATGCATACTCATATTCATATATGCATGTATATGTATAGAGTATATTCATATGTGTACAAAATATACAAATCTCTACTAACCAAGTTAAACACATCGACTGGTATTATTATAAGTAATTCACTTTTTGTAATTTTGTCTCTCGACACAAAAAAATACCATATCAATGATTCAAACGCGCATATTGTAATTTTAAACTGGTGACCTCTGCATATAGAAAACGCACACACACATATACATCGCATCCATTACACACACACACACACACACATTAAGTGAAAATGTATTTTATTTTTAAGTTGATTAAAATATTATTAGAAAATTGTTAAACTTGATGTATGTATGAGTGTGTGTACTATGAATAGGGTGCATCCCTACAAGGTCATTCATATATAAGACTGACTGACTCATGGCTTGTGGTGGTGCATGTTCACGGTTGTTTTGTGAAGACGGCGGCGAGAAAATTTGATTAAAATATGGCGTTGTTAAACATTCCAGTTAATAATGTGTGTGTTTGTATCAAATTGATGGGGATCTTATTTAACAAATGAACAATTTTATCAACGTACGTGGCAGGCGAGTTTTTAAATAGCACATCAAAATGCGATATTATGTTGAAATTATGAATTTTACGAAATGTTTTATTTAAATTGATATGGGTATGTTTTTGTGTATAAGGCAATTTGTATGTGTGTGAGTAACTATGATGTATATATTTATAGTTTCAAGGTTAAATAAAATAATACTAATTATTGAATAAGTTTGATTCGTCCGATATAGTTTGTGTGTGTGAGTGTATGTTTTTTTTGTTTCTTTTCTCATTATTATTGCGCTTTTTTATATTGAAATGAACATTTAATGTAATTGATAATCACATTTCGCCGCAAATAACTGTTGCATTGTGCCATAAGATAATATTTTAAGTTTAATATAAATCTCATTAAGTGATTTTCCGTTAGCCGATTCGACGAATATCATTCCATCCTATTTATTAAATGTAAAACTATTTATACTAATTTTGTTTTTCATAGTTGTTTTTTAAATATTTCAGATGTCAGCTGGTTCCCAAATACAGATGGCACCTCAGTCAACTGTAAACACAACCCAACCCGTTCATAGCCAAGACTCCAATATGAGTACAGGTACATTTTTTATTAAACAAATGATATTGATATGATACGAGGAGAAACTAATAATGAAAGGAAATAAATAGCTCGAGCGGTCATACATAGACCATTTAATATTTAATACACATTTCTAATTACAATATTTAACTGAAAATTGTAGTAATTATGCAGTGTATTAATTAACTTATTGATAAATTATTTTTTTTGACTGACATTTATCGTCGTTGAGCGAATATTTCTTTTAAACAACTACATACTATAATAAGACGTCTATCTTTCATTCCTTCTTTCTTCCACACTTATTTTTAACTCGATAAAGTTGATCTTGGAATGAAAGCGGCGATGGCGTTACTATACGTACGATTTATTTTTAAAAGTATTTCAAAATTGATGAATCAATTTATGTTGAATTTATTATTCAGCAAATCTTTTCTTTCAATCAATCCTATATCAATATCGAGTAGATATTTATTGTTTTGCTAATAGGAAAATTTCCTTTTCGGAATCACAATAATATTTTTATGTATTTGTTTTACATTTGATAAAATTTTACATTACTCTTTGAATAAGCATTAAAATAATATATAAATTGACCTTTTTTACTATCATGTTTAAAGGTCAATCATTACAATTTACATAACTGCTTTAATAAATAATTAAATGACAATGTTATTTTTTAGACTAAATGTATGTATGTATTTATTGGTAATTAACTAACTAAATAAAATTTCTAGGTTCCTCTCACAGTGATAAAGAGCTGGATCCTAATACTCCGGAGAAGGTGTCGACGAGAACACCAACAGAACGGAAACGTAAGCGGAAAACAGAAGATAGCGGTGGGGCGAAAAACGTTAGGACCAATTCGACTGATAAAAAGGTTGATTATTTTAATACCAAACATACGGGAAGTAGTCCTATAAGACATGGGGGAGCAAAAAGTCCTTCACCTCAACAATCCTATCTAATGGTAATTATTATTATTCTAGATTTTTCTATTATTTAAATAGAAGCGCAAATAATGCAACATTGTTTTTCTAACATTCAGTATCCGCCCTCGCAGCAACAGCTGCCTTCGCCGCAGGTGCCGGTCAACCCCGTTCCTTTCGATTTCTATTCAAAGCCACAAAACCCTCGAGTTCCACTACCCGCTATGGTTAGCAAATTAGTACAGGTATTTATTAATTTGCAATTAAATCTAAATGATATTAATACAAATATTTAATTTTTACAGACTGAATTAACGTGTCAAAAGATACAAGAATTTGAGACGCAAGCGTCGACAGACTTAGAAGTTAGAAATCAAAAAATTGAAGAATTAAGTAGAACAAACGAAGAATTACGACACCAAATGTCAGCGCATCAAAAAACTTTAGACCAACATAAGCAGCATATTACCAAATGTATAGATGTTGTTAAAAAGCTGCTCAAAGAAAAAAGTTCCATAGAAAAGAAAGAAGCGCGGCAGAAATGTATGCAAAATAGATTAAGATTAGGACAGTTTGTGACGCAAAGGGTGGGTGCTACCTTTCAAGAGAATTGGACGGATGGACATGCCTTTCAAGAATTAGCTAGGTGAGCTTACAACTAAATAGTAGCTGCCACATTGTACTACACAAATGATGACAATTTATTAACACCGTATTATTGACATTATTTGATATACCTTTATAATACAAAATGCACTACTTACTTACCAACTCACTTAATAATTTATAGTCAAGTACATTTTTATTATTATTGCCGTAATTTATATTTTATAAAACTGATTGTAATGCGATTTTGTTGTGCGCAGGCGGCAAGAAGAAATAACAGCAGAACGTGAAGAAATTGATAGGCAAAAAAAGTTACTAACAAAGAAAAGGCCGTCGAATAGTGAAGGTGGTAGAAAAAGAAATAGTTCGGCATCGTCAACATTACATAATGGTACTGATAACACTTTCTTAAAGCCAGACGCAGTTCCCGGATCGTTTACGATTCAAGAATATTATGAAGCAGATGAAATATTAAAAGTAAGTTTATTCATTCATTAATTTATCAATATTTATTTATATTGTTAAAAATCAATTTCTCATCGTTTGTATTTCTTTTTCTAGTTAAGGCAGAGTGCTTTAAAAAAGGAGGATGCCGATTTACAATTAGAAATGGAAAAATTAGAACGAGAACGAAATTTACACATTAGAGAATTAAAACGTATCCACAACGAGGACCAATCGCGGTTCAATAACCATCCTGTGCTCAATGAACGTTATTTATTATTAATGTTATTGGGAAAAGGTGGTTTTAGTGAAGTTCATAAAGCGTTTGATCTAAAAGAACAACGGTATGTAGCTTGTAAAGTACATCAACTTAATAAAGACTGGAAAGAGGACAAGAAGGCCAATTATATTAAGTGAGTAAATATCAACTTTTTCATATATTTCATTTCATTTGATCTTACTTACATTACGAATTGCTCGTAAATATATATGTCTTTGATTTAACGTGTGATTCATTTCTTTTAGGCATGCATTAAGGGAGTACAATATTCATAAGGCATTGGATCATCCGCGAGTTGTTAAACTCTATGATGTTTTTGAAATAGATGCAAATTCGTTTTGTACAGTTTTGGAATATTGCGATGGTCATGATTTAGATTTTTATCTTAAGCAGGTAAGAGGTTCATCATACTAGCTAGCTCATTAACTTAGTAATTAGTAAATGGTTCTTGATTGACCGATACTTATGTGTATTTCTTGTTGCAGCACAAAACGATACCGGAGAGAGAAGCACGATCTATAGTTATGCAAGTCGTCTCCGCACTTAAGTACCTGAATGAGATTAAACCGCCTGTGATCCATTATGATCTGAAACCCGGCAATATCCTATTGACTGAAGGAAATGTTTGTGGTGAGATCAAAATAACTGACTTTGGGCTTAGTAAAGTTATGGATGAAGAAAATTACAATCCCGATCATGGGATGGATTTAACGTCTCAAGGAGCAGGCACATATTGGTACGATATTTTATTCATTCGATTATTCAACGAATGGTGTATTAATTAATTTTATTATTTCTATTTTTAACAATTTAGGTATTTACCACCGGAATGTTTTGTGGTGGGAAAGAATCCTCCGAAAATTTCTTCAAAAGTGGATGTGTGGAGTGTAGGTGTAATATTTTATCAGTGTTTGTATGGAAAAAAGCCATTTGGACATAATCAATCACAAGCTACAATATTAGAAGAAAATACAATATTAAAGGCGACGGAGGTGCAGTTTGCAAATAAACCAGCAGTGACGAACGAAGCAAAGGTGTGTTGACTTAAACTAAATATATAAATATGCAATTATTTATTAAACGTGTTACTTATTTGTATTTCTTTTCTTTTCTTTCGAATCTGTAGAGTTTTATTAGGAGTTGTCTAGCATATCGAAAAGAAGATCGTATCGATGTTCTTTCGTTAGCGAGGCACGAATATCTACAACCACCAATGCCAAAGCGTTCACACCACCCCTCAAATGCGCAGCAACAACAAATTCAACAACAGGCTGCCGTGCAACATAATTCTCAACATTCTTCACAACAACCAGGTTCATTTTCGACTGGGCTATTCGGAGCAATGAATGCATCATCTTCATCTTAGTAGAGGGAAGTGCTACAGTTGTGCCGTGCCGTGCCGTGTAATTTTTATATCACTTTCATCAAAAAGACGTTAAGACGTATTGCTTAAAAAATTAACTTTATTTATCCTCACTATATTCCTCATCGAACAGTTAGGAACACAATTAATTTATAATTATATAAATAATAGTAACAAAAAAGGGACATGAATAGTGATGAAGGTTTTGTTTTCCTGTTTTCATTTTATTGATCAGTTTTCTTGAAGATGTACATGAAGAAGAAAGAGGATATAAAAAACAAACTTGTATTTAAATAAAAGTGTGGACGCTGTGAAATATAAATAATAAGCGCGCGCGAGTTTTTTTATTGTGAAAATGAAGAAGAATTTTTTGTTAAATTTTTTTCCTGATTTTGTTATTTCAACACATACACTCTCTAATCTTCTACTCTCTCTTAAATCTCTCGTTGCTTGGATGCTTCACACCTTGGTCTTCTTCGGGGTTTTGTGCTACATTTTACACTACAAACTGGTTGTGATTGGACCTTATTAAAAAATATGAATTGATTGATAAAAAACGCAAAACTTTTTAATTCAATTTCCTCTAAACAAGAATAAATTGTTTACGTATATATAAATCTGTACAGCGAATATATATGTAAACAAAAAAGCAATGAACATATATTATACATATTATAAATATTATTATTATATAGACAATGATAAGTTATTTTTATTAAGTGCCCTTGCTTTGTACCATAGTGTGTTATTTTTTTTGTTTCGGTTGGATATTTTCCTATTTTGTTTTGTTTTTTATTTTCATTTCACTTATATAAGTTATTAATTAAATTAAACAAAAAATCCACAAAAGAAACGGCACATGCAAATGAAGAAAAAAAGAAAAAAGCAAAAACGTTTTCAAGTTGATTCAATTCAATTTAGTTGCAGCTAATTTATTTTTTTTGAGACATTTTTATTTATTTATTCTTTTTTATTATAAATGACCAGCAGTATGTAAAACAAACTATGGAGTGCTCTTGTTTTTTTATTATAATTTAAAATAAAATAAGTTTCTTATATTTATTTATAATGAGACATCCAATCCACAAATCTATGTATGTGAAATTTGTACATAAAATTTACATTTAGATCTACTAAAATTGTTTAAAGAAAACCTCAATTTGTTTATAAATACAAAACAACAAAAAGCCTAAAAAATATAATTAGATTGTAAGTTAATTTAATTACCTGTAAATACTTTCATAACTTGTTTTATATAAATATTGTTTTAAAATGCGCGTACAATTTAAAAATGAATTGGGGTTCAATTAAAAATGTCTCAATAAGAAGCAGTTCTGTTAACAAAAATTTCATTTACCAAAAAATAAAAAAACGTAAAGAAATCGATACCAATTACCAAAGTAATTTATTGTACAATAACTTAATAAATTCATGATATATTCTACGTTTTAAATTTGAAATAGTAGCATGTAGAGTATTTGGTTAATAAAAAATTTTATAAAAAAAAGTAAATAAGGTGCTTGAATGTATTAAGTTATTGATACATTTTTGCTTTGAAAGCGAAACATTGTAAACTATCTTTTATCATTTTTCATTACAAAAACTGCGCTGCAAAATGGTTGATGCCAAAATGTCGGATTATATAAAAAAAAATAAAATTAAAACTCGCAAATAATTACATGTTAATATTTATATAATCGTGTGCTGTTTGTGTTGGTGGTCCTGCCACAGACATTGTGATAAGAATAGTTAAGTCATGTCTAGGAAACAAAAAAATAACGAAAATGTAACATTATTTTATTGTTTATTGTACTTGTATCTATACTTTTATTTTATACAAAACAAAAAGATACTTCACAATTCCTTTTTATTGGTAAAAACAAAACAAAAAAAACTATTATACCATTGTAAATACATTGTGTATAAATTACGCAGTAAAAGTTTTGAAAAATTTAAAACAAAACCAAACAAGTTGTCAAATATTTATAATTATTACTTTCTATTTAATTGGTTATAAATACAACTAAAAAAAAAGCTTCGGCAATAAAACGAATAAAAAACGCGAAATAATTTTCAAATTTGCAATAAAAGATGTAGGTTGAAATTTAAAAAAAATTATCGTTTTTCTTCATCAAATTAACAACTTATCCTTTTATTAGTAGAGAGAGATGCTTGAATGATACTCAAATATCAAATTATAAAACGTGATTAATTTAATAGTTTTTCTGAAATTGACGTTTCATAATCGCATTGAAAGGTAAGTGTTGGAATTTTAATAAAGTTAACAAACTGGGTCGAAAATATTCTATAATATCGTATTATTGCATAAAAGATTGAATATAAGTTTTAGAAAAAAAGGAGGACATTATAGTACATTTTAGACATGATATAAAATAACAACAAATTCTTTATTTCTTTTAATATTTTTATATACAATTTACGAGTTCATTGTTCTTCATTAGTATTACAGTTACATAAGAAGACTAGCAATAATTTGCACAAATTCATCATTATCTTCATCTTTTTAGTTACATCACAAAGTATGTAAAGAGATAAATTAAAAGAAAACCTCTCAATATATACCTTATCACATTAAATATTTTACTAAAAATATTTAAAATCAAAATCAAGACAAATAAATAAAAAAATATACTAAATAAAAACGATCAATAAGAAGATATAATAACAAACTTCAATGATGTGCTTTTAAATAGGCTTCCTCAAATAAGTCCAATTCATTGGTTAAATAATTTGCCTTGTTTCGTAAAAGTTTTGCTTTACTTGCTGCATTATCGAGAGCATTCACTTGCCCTTCCAGCTCCTTCAGTTTCGTATCCATTTCATTGGTTGCTTCGTCAACCAAATGACATAATCGTGCAAAAGTACCGCTCAATTCTTGTTGCACCTGATGGCTGCAATTTGCCGCTGTTAAATCGACGATCATTCGTAATTTGCGGGTTGCATGTGCAACGTATTGCTTTTTAAACGACTTCTCTTTAGCTTTATTTGTCCACGTCAATCGCTCGTACAAGTATAAACATGAGTAAATAGCACCTGTTAATGCAATAATTCTCCATCCAACCGTTTTCATTAAAAATCCGGCCACCAACAAACCGCCCATTGTTCCTTGCGAACTGACGCCGGCCAAAGCAATGCGACTCAACACTGACCAATCATCCATTGTCGGTGAGGCGGCAGTCAACGGATACATGAAACGGCCGTCCATTTGTTCGGTTGGTGTTACAGGAATCATTGAATTTGGTGGACTATCACGTGCGTTTTTCAAAGCTAAAAAGTTGCTTCGGCTGCCCGCAAAACGCTGAATCAGAGTGGTAATTCCCCATGAAAATCTAAACTCCAATTCTTCGTGAAAATCGGCACAAAGATTGTCACAATTTAGACGGTACAAAATTTCAAATGGTTGTTTGCGTGGCATTACGAAATGGGATGATGTCTTACGATTCTCCGGTATTAAGATTTCCATACGTTCCGTCATCTCACGTTGACTTGCCTCCATATTCAAAGTCAAGGCGGTGGATAATCGCACACGTAAGTTCGAACCTAATCCATTTTCCACGTGCATGTGTAATTCCTTTTTGTAAACATTCAACACCAAAGGCTCTGGGTGAAACGGTAAATTAAATTCGTCGACTAAATTACTAAGACGTCTAATTTCCTCATTTAAAGCTTTTGATACACGCTGCTCAACATCTTCCACCATATGATGAATTTTTTGTTTCATTTCCTGAGTAATTACCATTAATTGTTGCTCGGTGTAATTTACTTTATCATGCAACTCTTTTCTCTGTTGAAGTTTAGCCTCTTTCAAATTTTGTGCATCCGTATAAAATTTGTCTAAGATATCTCTTAAATCTGCCGCTATCGACTTGCCACGCTGAGAGTGTTGCTCGAATTTCGTCTTGACGGCGGATTTAGAAATACATTCCTCAAACTTCTTTTCGAAATCTTGAAATTCGAATAGACGTGTTTGGTATCCTTCGGCCAGTGTTGCTGACGGACTCAAGCCCTGATCCGCTAAACGTGAAAGTAGCGCCTCCTTTGCAGAAATGAAAAAAATACGTTGGTTTGCTTCGTCCGGCGTACAAACTTTCAACTCTTTCACAAGGAAATCTACGGCGCGTTCTTGATGCTGCTTCCTCACCTATAACCAAACGCATATTTCAATTACACGCATAAATGTGTGAGTCATGCGTATATTGAATTATAAGACAACACTTACCTCTACTATTTCATCGCATTGCTTGTACAAAAAATGTATTTTCAAAACGTTATGTAGCGATGATGATAAAAAGCGCGAAATATTTATATTGCAATATTTTGTAAAAAAAAAACATAATAAAGCAATTCGAAACTGAATTATTTTACTTAATTAACGTTGAATGTATGAAAAATTCAGGATCGAATTGCATCAATGAAAAATACAAGGCTATTACTCACTTGGTCAAGAAACTCAGGTTCGGTCGCTGACGCATCCCATCGATTATTTAAAATAAATATATTTGGTTTCGATAGTTTGGTCGACACTTTGTGAAAGAAATTCTTTTCCTAAAATAAAATTGTTTGTATTATAGCAAGTGTTACGTAAAGTCCGGCGTAGTTTACTAACCGTAACCATCAATGTAGATTCGGCGTTTGCTACCAATACAAAGACATCTGCATCCAGACAATGCTTATCGATCCATTCGTCCAAATTCGGTGTGACATCAACACCAGGCGAATCCACAAAGACAACATCATCTCGTAATAGCAAACAGCGACTTCGAGGCCAATATACTTTAACCATTTCAGATTCTTTCAGTTTTTCTTTGCACAAAGCGTGTGCCAGATGGGCGACAGACTCCACGGCACATCGTTCGTTCGATCCTTCAAGGACTAAATAAGCTTCTTCATTTTTCGAACCTTCAACCTAAAATATTATTGTTATAAGTATACATGAGTATATATAAATGAAGGAGTAGTAAACTTACTTGTAAAAAGCAGTTTGTAGTATGCCCAATTCCACTAGGTAATATTTTTTCTCTTAACATAGCATTAATAACAGAACTTTTGCCATTTGAGGTGCGACCGAAAAAAGCTACTTTCATATGATCTCTAGCTAGAACATCTCTAATACCATGAACTTTAGATACAAACTCCTCAGCTTGCCTAATACTATTTTCATCTAATATTTGTTGCTGGTTTTCAATTTCTAAAATGGACAAAAGGTACATATTATTAAATCAGCTAGATGGAATCTATTTGAATCAATCAATTACCGTGCATATAAATAACAGCATCTTTAACATAATCTTCGATTTCCGAAAATATATCGTTTATTTTCTTCTTGGCTTTCACAAATATCTGCAAAGGCGAATTGTCAGTGTTGGAACGGATTGGGCGATGGTCAGCCATCGACATGTGTCCACGATTGTGAGGACCATCGCCTGACATCATCGATACAGTGCGATTTAAGTAAGCGGCCATCGTGCATCGGCACACTCACATTAACAACTAACATGCGGATTCGCAACTGAAACAAAAACAAATAATTAATATTCGTGCAACTAATATTACAATAATAATAATAAAGAAGCGACTTGAGTGAGTGAGTGACATAAATGGCCTAATAACATTGAAAAGGGATGTGCCAAAGATTATGAATGATTTAATAAACCTGTTCATTGCGAAGGCTCATTGCGTCCATTCATATGTAATATAACCTCAAACTGAAATTGATAAACTCCACATTTTTATTATTCAGATGAAACGTTAACAACTCACCAATACTACGCAATCCTTTTATTTATTTGGTACCAGAAATAGATATGATTGAATGTAAAACGTATAAAAAGAATTGTCATCTAATTTTGGCAACGTAAGGATAATTGATTTCTAAAATGGTATCGTCACTTACTAGATTTTAATATACGCGTATATTAGAATTAGTTCCTAATAAACTAATGCGCCTATTTCAATTATTTACCTTTTTTTATCAATGAGAAGATTACGTAACGTGCATCAAACGAATTTTAGTAATGCGAACTGCGCTAAACCTAAAAACAGCTTTCAAGATGAATTCTATCGACTGCGGTATTATTTCTTTTGTTGGCAGGCCTGGAAGATAACCTCCAAGACAACTGGCGCGTTATGAAATGGAGATAGCATGCTGTCACTATTTCATATGCATTCTACGCATGTCATGGAATTGATGAGCGCAAAACAATATCTAATTAGAAAAACCAGGAAAAACAGTTTAAACAATTTATACAGTAAAGTTATACATAACGAGCTTTTCGTATAATGAATTATTCACATATAAAAAAACAAAATGTGCAAAAATGATTCTCCGCAACCAGTGATAAATCCCATAAAATATTTGAAGTTTGCCTTTTGCACTAGTGGAAAACGTGTAGTGATAACAATTGACAAGACAGATTCCGGAACTTAATTATAAGATAAAAAATATTTAGTTGGAATTAAAATATGTCCAAACAGTTAAAAGTACTTGCAAAAACAATGAGAATTGAAAAATGCATAAAAAATAAAAATAAAAATAATTAAGTAAGTACGTACATGAAATGTGTTGAAATATGGTAAACAATATACGTTTCTTGTTTAACTTTGAATGTGGATATATTTCATATTTTTAAGAAACAGAAGATATATTTCATTCACATTCAGAATTAATTTTTTTTTTTCATTATTCGTGTGATACATATTCATTCTTGTATATCGTCTATATACATAAATCAATGGAACAACTGAGAAAGTTTTTGCTATTACTTATTTGTTTCGAATTTAAATGTTAACTGCTTAAAGTAATCTAAATTCTAAAAAAGCGTACAAAATACTCTAGAAATCGTACTTACGGTTATTTTTAGAATATTACCACTGCTGATGAATAATTAAGACAACAGAAATCGTAAAAATAAAGAAAAACACTATTCTTCTGGAAACGTTTGATAACATAACGTTGCACCAAATTGCGTCACTAACAACACAAAACAATGAATCGTAGAGAAATCGAAGATGAACGAGCTGTGTTGTTTTAAAGTAGCATCCAACTCCACATCCTTAAACTCTCTGTAGTCCAAGCTTACCCAAAAAAGGCAAGTGGTCGCATTATTTATGGTACGAATTCTGTTCCACAAAGGAATATAACAAATTACAATTTTTTTTAATTGCGTGAACTATTTATTGAAAATAAATTAAATAACAGAATATTTAAGTTCAAAACAATTAATATATCGAAAAAGAATTACAACAAATTTGGTTTATTAATAGCAAAATATTAAAAATAAAATTTCAAAAGCAAATTAATTACCCATATATGCCATAGAATTAGCAAAAAGTACTTTCTGTTTATTTTTCTTTTTCTTCTTCTTGCTGTTATTGCCCTTGAGAGAATCAACATGGCCTAAAGCAGCCTCTTCCAAAGCCATTGCGATTGCGTCACTAAACGATCGGTTAAAAGCTGGCATTGCGTATTCCTCATGCTCTTCATCGATGAAATCATCTCGCTTCTCAGCTGCTATTTTCGATGTTGAGGCAGCTTTAACCGACGTCTTTAATTGAGGCCAAGTTGGACGTGGTGCCGTTGATAACATCTACAAATGTAATAAATTAGATATTCAATCGAAAACTTAATTTAATTTAAATTGCTTTAGCAAACGATATTTCGTTGTTGCTTTCAACTTTTGCTGCTATAGGCATAAAATCACCATGTTCTTCTGTGTTTGCTGAACTAATCGAAGTCGAATCGGACACGGTACGGTTGCGTAGTAAGTTTTCTCCAAATTCCGGAAACTGATTATGTGATTCTAGTTGCAAGGATGCCTCTGGAAATATTCCCATTTGTCGATTTTCTTCATCAGTGATGCGCTTCTCACGACGCTTTTCTTCACGCGTGCGTTTCTGACGACGTTTGCGTCTCAATTCTATTTGTTCTGTTCATAACACATTCATATTTCAATAAACACATTATATGTTTTAAATAAATTATAGAGATTTCAAGTCATTGCTCCAGCGTAGTGCAATTGCTATGTCAGGGAGAAAACATGCAACAATTTTTCCCTCAAGTTTTTATTTAGTAACATTTCGTAAGGTAAAAGATGGATGTTTATTCGCACATGGAAAACCAATAGAAAGATCTATTAGTTTAAAGAGTAGTGTGAATAATTTACTATGCCAAAGATCAATTCTCACAGAAGCTAATACGCTAATGTGTACTCAACACTTTGACAATTAGATTTATAAAAAGTAGTAAGTACTATAAACCACGGTGTAAAAAATTGATCCAAACATGCACCACCACTCTATCAAGGAATATTATGCACCGAAGCAGCAACTTGAAAACAATACTAAAAGCATATTTACCTTTAAAGTATTTCAACGATTCATGACTGACTGTGGGCGCCCCCAAATGTATTTCCGCAACCTCAAATTGACATGTTAAGGGTAAATGCTGCAAACATCTGAAACGATTTCTCAATTCTTCAGTCATCGAGCCACCTTCTTTTTCCAAAATTCGCCCGGTTATACCTGGCGGTGAAAATTCCAACGAACCATAAGTATGCTCCAATATCTTTACATTCAAAGCATGCAAATAAATATGCTGTCCGTCAGCCGCTTGATAAAAATAGTGGTACTTCGATGCAGATGGTCCAGGTTGTTCATCTTCCACGGTTAATTTACTGAAACAGTCATCCAAACTGTTGCTTGACGACAAGCTGGCTTCACGTTCTTGCAGTAGATTCAGTGCTTGCTCAACGAAACATTTTTCAGGAGCATCATCATTAGACATTAGTTGGAACGACAATTCATGTTTTTCACGTGCGATAATTGACATAATATTGTCTTTATTAGCTAGCAAAAGTTTGCAGTATACGTTTGATGCCATCTTATCAGAGAAGTTAAAGGCATTCTCATCAGACTTCATGTCTTCGTCTATCGGATATGCGATTAAGGATCCCTTCATCCTTTTCATCAACTTGAAGGTGATTGTTTCGTTTACGTTAAATATCTCATGAGGAATTGACACAACACTAAAATACCCAAAATTAGTATCAAGTATATATAGGGGGTGTGTTGTTAAAATCCGGACAACATTCTTTGCTTCAACATTGTTTATTATAGAAAAATTCAAAGAATTGCTATTATAACTCCTTTAAAGAATCCTTGCTGAGAACTTATAGCCACTTTTGATCTCCTAATAGTTACGATCTATATCATCTGGACTACGATTTTTGAAAAACAAACCAATAAATTCAAGCAAGTCCAATATATGGACTGAAACTCCTTAGCAAGATCTTTTAAATGAGATATAAAACCATTTTAATTAAATTAACAATTTTTTGTGCAAAATATTTAGTGTTCGCATTCTAACGCTGCACTCTTTAGGTAATAGTTAGTAAAAATGTTAAAAGGTGACTGACTTTATACTGAGATACATAGTATAAAGTTAATTTCCTTCTATTCATTCTGGCACAAAGTTATGTGATGAAACATTTACAGTCACATCAAGTAAGGATTTGTGCGAACACTAAAATTTCAAGCAAAAATCTAACCTTTTCAAATCAAATTTATGAACTGCTTCGAAACAAATCGGACACTTTTGCCAATTCTTGTCGGTGAGAGATAGATAGTGCAAGAGGCAGGGCCAACAATAAATATGTCCACATCGCGTCATCTTCGCGGCCGTCGGTGGATATAGACAAATCGGACATGATGGAACTTCATTTACTTGAATATTCTAGAAAAAGTTAGTAATATTTAGTAATAAATAGGAAGATCTTTTGTTATTTAATCACATTTAACAATAAATTATAATTTATTGAAAGGATCAAGAGTATAGTTTTCAATATTTAAATTGGTGGCGGGAAAAACGTTGTACGTTACATTTTTAACGTTTTTCTTTTATGATGGAAAAACGTTGTATGTTGTCTATTAAAATCTTGTTGGACTGAGGACATAGTGAGACGATAGACATCGAGCAAAGAAGTTCTGTTATCTAGTAGGCGGTAGTTATAATTATTCCCTGTCTTAAGGTACCGCAATAAACTTTTAGTATTCCAAATTTGTTTTAAAATAGAACTTTTTTGCTCGACGCTTGACGTACCACTATGTTTTCAGCCTTAAACATTTACTTCATTAACACCTCATAGAATATAAAAAAATGTTAATTTGATCGATATCTTCTCCATTTTTCACATGAAATTGATTTAATATGCCCCACTTGACAAATTTGTGTTATGTAAGATACAACGTTTGTTTCCCTCAAACTTTCATTTAATAACACTTCATAATGTAAAATATGAATGTTTATTCACACATGGAAAACTAATAATATGATCTATTAGTTTATAAAGAATAGTATGAATAATTTACTATGCCAAAGATCAATTCTCACAGAAACTAATACGGTAATGTGTACTCAACACTTTGGCAAAAAATAGAATTATAAGGAGTACAATACAAATGGACTTACAATTTGTTCAATAAGATCCCAATCGACTAATGCATCAGGATTGTTCATGTATTGTTTGTAATCGCCCGTACTCCTCACGACAAATTGACAATTTGCTTGTATAAATTGTTCCTTATTATACTTATGCTTTCCCAATCCGGACGAACGATACGAATTTTTTCTCCCATACGAAACATGTTTTTGGTTATTATTATCCCTTGGGGCATAATGAAAATTTAACAAATGATTAAGGCTTTGTTTTTTACTGCCTTGAATAAAAACTGATTCCAATTCTGGTTCATACGTGTGCTCTAAGCAGGAGTTCTCGTTTCCACTTGCTGTTGAGCTTTGGTTATAAACGCCACGAGCCTTTGGTCGTTTATCCAATAATTTTGAACGTTGAGGTATGGGTTTGCGTGTTGGTTCGGTTTTGGCTTGAAATGTGCCGCTGGAAGGCTCCCGACGACGGCCATTTCTAGGCCATGCTTTACCACACGCGACATCTATAATAAATTACGTAACTCAATAACTGAGATAATAGAATGAATCGTGAAGGTCGCCATTTTGTTACTTAAAATGATTGAACGATTTAAGCGTACCTTGGCTTTTTTTGGAATCAGTCCCAAGCCCCTTGGCAGAGCTTTGGATAACACGATTTCCCTTCTTTTCCATTTCCTCCAGCGTTTAGTGCAATCAACAATTGAGAGAAGAAATTTGTCTCTCCAAATGGAGTAACGATAACATACAATTTTAATGGCGACATTTTAGAAAGCCATGTTTATTTTACCAACAACAATAAAAAATTAACGCGAACTTTATATTTTATTGTCGCTTAATTGAATTAAGAGAGGTGAATTTGAACTGTACACGAAAGATTAACTTTCGGGAGTTGTATGACTCCCTTTAAACTGTCGCAAACGACAATTTTTGTCGCAAATTTTAACACACTTACGCCGCTGTGCTGGCGACGGGATAATGGAGGACTTGGCTCCAAATGGCTTTCGCTTCCGTGTCGCGATTTGCAGTGCTACCAAATTTTTCTTTTTCCAATCTATATAAAGTTATTTAATTCAATTGATTTAATTTTTACTATAAACGTCACAATGCCAAATATCTAACACTAATCATTTTTTGATATTTTATTACTTCGTTTCTATACTTCCAATTTTAAGGTGGTACCATTTTTTATCTAAACCAATCTAAACTAGCTTAAATACTTGTTTAACTTCAACATATATACAATCTGTGCTCATTTATCAACAATGGTGTGATAAAAATGTTATATGAGATAAATAAATTAAAATATTCTCTATAAACTAAACGTATGGTCACACTGCTTGCGTCTCAAAGTTTCTAAGCTTCTGTAAGCTTCATTTATTAGGACTAATGAAACCATTTCTTTGCAGATAACCTCTAAAAAATTGAGCGATTAGAAAACACATGTAGAAAATTAAAGTTATTCAATGCACTATTTGTCATCGAAGAATGATTCCATTCTGTGCGATATGCGGTAATTTAATGTTTGTTCAAGACGGTCCATCCGGTCGCGTTCATTTGGTTTGCAACGTTTGCCCAATACAACAGAAAATATCAAAAACGATTACAAGCCGTACATTCTACAAATTGAAGGTAATTATTACAATTAAATATTGCACAATATATTCTAAAATTTCAAATTTATTAAATCAAGTGGCAGGGAGTGGTAAAAAGAGTAAAAACTTTTGTTTTTTACAATGTTTGGGATGAGTCAGTATGAGTGTAACTTTTGTTTTGTTTGTGCGAATGCGTACACAAAGATTTGATTTATTTGGTATAGTTTAAAAATGTTTATAAAAACTATTTAACATTTTAATTGTGTTCATTTATATTGTAATCTTGTGATGAAGAATAAAAAGAAGTTAAACTTTAGATATATTAAATTTTCATGGAAATCTTGTGAGAAAATCGACGTTACTTTTAAATACTGAGTCGGATACCAGTTGAATAATATTGATAATTCCATTAGGGGGATTGATTGCTCGGCAAAAAAATTCTAAAGTTTTACCCGTTTTTGTAAGTAGCCGGATGATCCGAAACATTGCAAAAAATGTAAAACATTTTTTTTTCACGCGCACTTAAAAATTCAAAATATATTCTAATAATATACAATATTGCACAATTTTAGGAAATCGATGATGTTTTGGGTGGAGAGGAAGCATGGAAGAATGTAGATTCAACTGAGGAACGCTGTCCGAAATGCGCCCATCCGCGTGCCTACTTCATGCAATTGCAAACGCGCTCCGCCGATGAACCGATGACAACATTTTATCGTTGCTGCGATCCTGAATGTGCACACAATTGGAGGGACTAAATGATTCGAAGGCAAATTCATAGATTTTATAGTGTTTTCAAACGCGACATGATGCCGAATATTCAGAACGTGTGTGATATTGGCGCATCCCAACACGCGTCCAACATTCTACAAAACGGTGGTGTTATTGCGCTGCCAACGGACACGGTCTATGGCGTCGCGTGTAGTGCAACGAACATTGATGCAATTCGTAAGTTGTACTCGATTAAAGCGAGAAATGAAAATAAGCCGGTGGCTATTTGCGTGGGAAACGATTGGGACATCAAAAAGTGGGCTAAAATAACTCATCTACCCTCAAATTTGCTTAATGCATTACTGCCAGGACCGGTTACTTTAATTTTACCTTGCATTAATGCATTAGACAGCTCGTTAGTGTTTAATGGTAAAGTCGGAATTCGAATCCCAGACGACGATTTTATTAGAAGCGTTGCAAACTCTCTGAAGTGTCCTATTGCGCTAACAAGTGCGAATTTAAGTGGTAATCCTAGTAGTGTGAAAATTGAAGAATTTAAAACAATATGGGCAGATTTAGATGGAATTTTTGATGGGGGAGATTTGGGGGACTCGAATCGTGGTGCTTCTACAGTTGTTGATTTATCGGAGGACAATAGTTTTTATATTGTTAGAGAGGGTATAGCTTTAGACCAAACCATTGAAATTTTATCAAAATTTGGCTTAAAACAACGGTAGGCATTCAAATTATATTTAACTTATTATTACTCACCTGGCAAAAATTTGAATGGATTTATAATGCCATGGTAATTAAATATTGGGTTTAGAGAAAATTAATTAATATATATTGGTTAATTTAATAAATATTAGATTTGTTTTATCAGACATGTTGGAAACTATCTAATCGAAATCCAAAGAGTTTCTGCAGTCACGATCAAACAAATTTCGGCTGTGAAGGCATTTTTGATTGTACATTTCTTATATGTAAAATCCAGTGACGTCCGGAACTAATTGGATTTCCATTAGACAGTTTCAAACATGCCTGATAAAAAAACCTACTATAATTTATTACTAATCTACAATGGGGGGAAGGTAAGTAACAAATATTGCAACCTCTGCGAAGTTTGTAACTTTTGTTACTTATTTTCCCTTTATTGTAGATTCAGCCCTTTGGAGTTTACAAATGCAAATTTAAACAGACGTTCTAGTAGGACTAAAATTGAAAAAATTATAAAATTATGAAACGATTTTGACGAGATTTTTGATGAAAGAAATTTGGGAAATACAAATAGTGATGCTGAGGACAATATGTATGTTTA